>JAHWXV010140590.1:0-19136 GCA_024586415.1 Phrixothrix hirtus
ACATTTTTGAGATACCAACTTCAGAGTGGAAAAAATGCTTCGAGAAGTGGTTTGAACGCATGCAAAAGTGTATAAAACTTAAAGGCGAATATTTTGAAAAGCAATAAAACAGTTTTTTCCAAAAAATTTGTTTTCTTTCCTAATTTTTGTAACTACTTAAAAGGCAACTCTCGTAGAAGAATAATTTCTACTCAAACGCATCGAAAATGTATACGGATTTATTAACCTAACTATTATTTAATTTTTCATGATACATTTTGATCTAATTTACAAAACATTAATGTAGATTGTGCTTGCAGTAAATTGTGAATGTGCAACGGTGGTTCATGCACAAACGACATTTAACTTTTCGATTCAATTAATAGAATCAATCTAGTCAATCCTTCTTACTTATTGGGGTCCAAATACCCTAAAGAAGATAAGTTTAATCACTAAGACCCAGATTATATTAAATTTTTCGTTTATCATTATTTTTTTATTTTGGAAGGTACAAGCAACTAAAGACAACATGTTCCTTTATATATTCTGGACCGCAATTATAAACTTAAATTTACATACCAAATCTAACTGCGATTATTTCGATATTATTTTCTTTGAACCATGTTAAATATTCTCAAGGGAATCGATTCAAATTTTATCAACGATGAAAAAATGCACACTATTAACCAGATTCTGTGCCTTAAGGTGTCTTTTTCGCCTCGGAGGGAGTAACTTCCTTCCGTTGGCTTAGATTGTCGCAAGTTCTGGTGGGATGTTGTCAAAATCTTCTTCTGCATAGTTTTCATTCATTTGTCCACGAGCTGACGAAACTTGTCAGGTTTTGTTGGCGTCCCGCGTCACTATTTGAATTTACTGTCGTACGTTTACGGTAAATGCGTGGTTGTTAGGACGACGAAAAAAATAAAGAGAATCGGTCGGCACAAACACGAGAGACGAGTTGTTTCTCTCCGTGGCGATTAAAAGATTATTAAGAAAATAAAGTGACGGTTGCAAGCGATTTCCACGCTTACGGATTACGAATGTGTATAAGTTGTAATTACTCGTCGTAAGACCACCTCCATGTGGCATTAAAACACGCGTAAGTCGTATGTAATAAAAACGTCGTGTGTGAGTGGTTTTTTGAAGTTTATGGTGTGAGTGTAAGGTTTCCGCAAGAGTAAGTGTGGCGAAATTCCAGTTATGAGAAATCAAACAATGCATTTCTCTGGAATTACCTGCCCTTTTCCACCCCGTTTGCAGCTTCATCGGACGTGTGAGTCCTGTCTGTGAGTGCAGGAACGTATAAGGGTTACGACTAACGATTTTGGTGTTTTGGGTAAGCGAGTAGCCCTGTGAAGCGTCGACCATGACAAAGGTACTTATTATTACATGATTTGCTTCAATATTGTTTTCCTGTAAGGGCGTATGTGGTATGTCATCGTGTATCGGCGGGAATCCGGTGTAATTTATAGTCCCGGATGCCGAATATTGTAGAGCCAGTTCAAACCATTCCCGTTTTGAGGGGAGCCTGGCAATACATAATTCCGGTCCGAACTACCTGTATTTGCTGTGACTAAGTATATTTAGACCAGAATTTTAGTTTATAGTATATTGATTAGTCTTTCCGTAACTCTTGAATTAGGCCTCATTCAAGAGCTGGAGAAGTTTACTTGTAACATTGTGTGGCCTCTTGTTATTTTTATGTATGCTAAATAAGCCATTTCTTTAGACACAGATAAATAGTTAATCCCCAATTGGACTTTCTTTTTAAGCTTAGAATAGGTTAACTGTGATTATTTTGTTTTTCAGGGGATATGTGTTAGTCAAGATACTCCCCCCCTCTAGCCAAGGTCTTAATTCATACTAATATTTGTGGCCCAGGTAGGAGGCACATCCGAAACAACGCAGTTATAGGTTACGGAACCATTTTTCCCTGTTCCAAAAGATAGTTTGATTCATTATTCGGCCAACAAGGAGCAGTGGTTCCCCCCAGCCTTCAGACCTTGTACATATTTCCAAAGTTTTCCCTTAGAGCGTGGACGTGTTGGTGCAAATGGTCGCGGACCCCCTCCTCCGAGAAGCTAGCGGGACACCAGCATCGTCGTTGGGCGTAACGTCAGCCGTGCTTGTGACAAACTCCAAGCTTTTATGGTCATTTTGTAAATCAGAAATACTTATACATGGATATTTTGTCTTATTATTTTTAATTTAAATTGTAATTATATTTTGCACATGTAACCGATTTTTGCACAAACTGAAAAAGAGTAACATAATGTGGTTGTATTTTATATGTAAGTACACAACAACTATTTACCTTTTCATGCAAGATATAATTTTGTATAATTTTTATGTTAATCCCATATTCATAACTGTTGAATTACGGTGTTATTAATTGAAAATTGTAAGCTGAATGTTAATTATTGAAGATTTTTTATTTGAGTAAAACTTATCTCTTCCAAGTAATACTTTTATTCTAATTAAATTTAAAATTTTATGTGTCACAGTATTACAGATCATCGACTCTATACACCAAGTCGTGAGGAAATCTTCCGTTTAAACGACGTGTTTACGCTCAAAATGTTTAAAATTAAACTCACTAATGCATTCCTAATCCACGCCCGAATATCAAAGCTGATATATACGGGGGTTTAAACAGAAAATTCCATCTTTTCCTAGACGTGCCCACTTTCTGTGTACAACATTGCTGTGATAATTAAAGCCGATATCCAAGTGCGGGGGTTTTTATCGAAGTCATATCAATAAGATAATACTTATTATTAGTGTGGAACGTAAGATGACTATACCATTCGGAAGCCTTGTAGACAGACATAAATTATACTCTTACCAGAGGTTATAAATTATACAATAAAAACTTGCCACTTCTAGTTTATCAAGTATTAAATTGCTAATATAAGTTTTATGACAGATATCAAAACTTGGCTTGTACTAAAAACAAACTAAGAAACCATTCTACCGAGTTCGTCTTTTGAGAAAACGACAAACCGCCAAAGTCTTCCTAACTTTTAGGAATATTTTGAGATTGTTTCTGAAAGTTTGATTTAATTAGGTTTTAGTTCCAATAATATTAGCCTAATTATTAGTATGCACACAAAAATTTCTATAAGCATTTTCTAATAATTCGTTCTATTTTAGAAGCATTTGCAATAAATTCTTTTTTAATTTACCACAACCGTTTAGGGTACATAGCTATTATTTAATGCACCGTAAGCTTTTATGAAAGTTGTAGGTAAGTTTTATTTAGTACTTAAATACAAATATTAAGCGAGGGGAAAGCTTTAACGCACTAATGGAATATTGATTCATGCTCTATGCTAACATTTAGGTCCTGCTGACCTCGCATTTGGGAAAATTGGATGTTAACTTAAAGCGAATCGTAAAATGAATACGTTTGCCTATTATTAATGTTAAGTACCTATACTTGTACTTTGTATTTTATATGCCACAAACACTACGAAACCATCTATATTGAATAAACGAGAACGGTTAATAGGTTAACAAAAAAATCTACGAGTTAAAGAAATTTTGTTTCTAAATTTGTCCTTAAGAATTTATTCATTAATTCTAAAACAACATATTGTGTTCTATTTTTACTGAGTTTAAATATTTGGTAGTCTTTTAATAAAGAAATTACATACGGTGTAAGTACAAAGTTCCGCGTATATCTCATATTTCCTTTGTGGGTTGATATACTAGTGACGTGAAGTTATGTGTTGGTTTCATAAAAACTAGAAAGGGTGCGACAGTATAGCTATAAAAGCCCATACATACTGCACTTCGAGTCAGTATTAGGATTAGCAGCGGATTAGAGGAGTCATAGGGTGCGGACGTATTTTGTGTTCTGTGATTGCTAACTTACGATTTCTACTAGCCTTAGGCACCCTTTACGCATGTAATGGTGAGTCGGGATAGTGCAACCTCGCTATACTTCACTTCCATTTGAAATTTTAATTTTAATTTTCAGAATGGACACACGCGAAGCTCCGATGGGTTCAAGAAGAGCTAGAAATAACCAGACAAACCGCTACCGCCGTCAACGATGCGAAAAAACTAGTAAACACGATGGTGTACTCTTTAGAAGATGAAGAAGCTATCGAAACCATAAACAGCAACGGGTTCACCGCCCAAAGCGGTAAGAAGCGTAAACTGATCCGGCAGGTCATTCCGAGTCTGCAGCAAAAATAACAACGGCCAATAGGTTGGAGCTGTTGGCAGAAAATAAAGAGGCGCCTAGAAACCAACGTAGAGCGCAAATATCGCCTATAGTACAAAGAAAATAGGAGTTCTGGTTAAAAGTATCAAGAGATTTCCAAAGCCTTAACATTAACGTCAAGCATGCCAAGAATGTCGCACTGGGTATCAAGATGCAACGCGCAAATGAAGAAAATTTCAGGAAGGCAACCAAGTATTTGAAGGAGCGGTACCTCCCATTCTATGCATTTCTCCTTAATAAAGAAAAAGCCTTAAGGGTAGTAATTCGCGGCCTCCCAATCGAAATAGGAAATGAGGCAGTTAAGTAAGACCTGATCAGGCAAGGGCTCCCTGCACTATCCGTTAGGCAAATGCACAGGGGAGTATAAAAAGTACCAATGCTACTCAATTATGTGGAAATTGAGAAGCCACCAGAAGGAAAGGCCGTATACGACCTAAAGACCATAGATGGATTAAATATTAATACTAAATCACCGCAACGGTCGAAGACGATCACACAGCGCCACAGGTGTCAGGTGTTCAGGCACACGCAACGGCGGTATAATGCGGTACCAAAGTGCGTGAAATGCGGCAAATAGGACAGTGTACGAAGTGCCGCGAGAACCCGCCGAGGTGTGCCAATTGCGCTGGAGAGCACACCGCCAGTTTTAAGGGGCTCCCTAGACGCCCGAAACCGCCAGCTAACTTGCCAATTACAGCAGCAATACCTGCAATCCGAGCTGCAGACCAATACATAAGCGAGGGCGTTTCATACGCTTCATTCGTGAAGGGGGGGGGGGAGCTCCAGGTGCCGCCAAGTAATCAATGCTTCACTTTCGAAAAGTTCTTACAAGCTGGTTGCCTCCTAATGGACGTCACTAAGGAGTACGTCACATTCTCAGAGGGCATTGCAAAGATTTTGCAATGCTTACCAGAATTATTGAACATTCTTCAAGATTAAGAATACTTCCGAAAGGAACCACTGTCGGCCCCCCATGGGCAGTCGGTACGTACACGTACCGATGATAGAATACCATCTATTTTGCATATATAGCGCATACAGGAATCCGAAAGACCAATTCCCATTGGTATTTTAAGATTACCAATGCCAGAGCAGCATTTCGCCACTTTCTCCTGGAAGTGGTATAAAGACAGGACCAAAATCAGCAAGCGTTAGTTGAGCCCACAGTGCCAGCAAGTAACTTTCAGCAGTATCCTTCGAGATTCTTCGCTACAGAACTTCCACTTCAAGATTTCAACCCGCCGCCATCTTGCGCCTAGACACCACTTGTTCTGACAACCAGTGCTTTAACGCAACATCAACATTGCTACCGCCGTCCAGCGTCCCGACGCCCAGCACCCCAACGCAGTGAGTGAATAGACACATTTTATTAACTTCAATTATTATTTTGTGTGGACAATTTTATAACACTTTTTTTATGCACTAAACACTGATCCAAGTTATCGTGTTAGTTAACTAGCCTAACTTAGAGTGTATTTACTGCATATTATGTTGACTTAGTGCTAAACATTAGAATCTTAGTTATCGTGTTAGTTAGAGCCACATTTAGTAAGTAAGAGTGTACATAGTAGTTATAAATAGTGCGCGTCAGATACAGTCAAGCTCGCATCTTATAAAGAATAAGCTTGCTGTATCAACAGTGCCCAGGTACCTACCAGAACGAGGTAGAGGGGACGAGGCCGCGTAGCACTCGTATGTGTTTCAGGGGTTAACCTTCTTGTAACAATTAGCGCCCAACCTAGTGGGTCAGTATAGGAGACAAGAACACACGACCAAACATGGAGTTGAGATCCAAGAGCCGGGAAACAGAAGAACAGAATAAACCAACCACATCCGTCAGTTCTGAGAGTGAAGCAACAAAGCTCAGTAACACTCAAATCATCATAAACAAGAATCCCATCGAAGCAACTACTCTGAGGGCTTAAACAACTAATGGAACCTGAGATAACCAAGTTCTCTGGAGACCCATTAGAAGATCCAGAAACCTTCCTAGCAAAAAATAGAAGCTGCCTTCTCGAACATTTCAGATGAAGCGAAACTGGAGAAACTGAAAAAGTTCCTAACAAAATATTCCCGGGAATGGTGTGAAGGAAGAGAAGACTTCCTCTTGAATTACGAAGAATTTAAACAGTTCTTACTCGACACATTCTTAGTTTGGAGATCGTAACCAAAATCTGAGCACAATATTACGGGAACCATCAACAATACAAAGACACCGCGAGGGACTTCCTGCGCATAAATGTCAAGCAAGCGAAACGCCTGAAGATCAGCCTACTTGAGGACATACTGACCATGGTGAATATGCTTAATGGGCATATCGGAATCCATCTCATGAGAAAGAGCTTCGAAACACTAAAGAACTTCATAGATACAGCGGAACCGGTCGAACGAGACACGAAAACCGCCGAAACACCCTAGATAGCAGGATTACCACAATATAACTTCTGCTCAGGGAAGCACAACCATAGCGACTTTCCAACCAAGAGAAGCAGAAACAAACCCCCGGGAAACGAAGAAGCGGCCGAGACCATAGGGATCCCAACGTCTCGGCAAGCAGAGCAATAAACCAAACCTCACACAACGATCAGCTTCCTAGGATGCTAATCAAGATAAAGGGGAACTGGATCAACGGCTACTAGATACAGGTGCAACGCATAGCCTGATCCAAGCGAGTTACATAGTCAACTACGCAGCAGAACCCGCAAAATATAAGCTCGCCAATTCGCAACAGAAAATACAAATATTGGGAAGAGCCAAGCTACCATTCACAGTGGGCAACGCAACTTTCGAAGACACATTTTACGTAACACCTTCATTAAGTGATCCCTCAATACTAGGTCTCCAGTGGTTAGCAAGACATTACGCGACCATGGCCTACGATGCCGGTGTATCCATTTCGGGACGAAGGGTAGAACCACTGTTTACTGGAAAAGAGAAACAACAGGTCCGCTAAGGAACAGAAAAGATATCGAAGAAGTGAAACATGACTTCCCAAAGAAATTCGAGGGACATTCAAGAAGCTTCTGGGCGATTTCTGGCACCCAATGAACAAAAAAGGGAGGCCATCAACTACAACAATAACCATACACAGCATACAACTGTCCCACAACGCCTCTCCCTTTAAGCTGGCTACAGGAAGGTACTCGCCGGAAAACAAACTGATCTTGGAAAAGGAAATGCAATCCATACTCCGCATGGGATCATAGAACCGTGCACCTCCAACTACTGCTCCAGGATGGTACTTGTCAAGAAGAAGAACGGGCAAACTCGATTCTGCGCAGATTACCGGCGTCCGAACACGATTACAAAGGGCCAGAATTTGACATTGTCAATCATACAGAATACCATTAAGGACCTAGGGACGGCTAAGGTATTGTCATCCCTAGACCCGAAATCAGGATACTTGGAGGTTCCGATTGAAGAAGATGCGAATAAACTGACAGGATTCAGCACACCAGACGGGACATGCTATCAATTTAAGGTCATGCGTTTTGGCATGAAGAACGCTCCAGCCACCTTCCAAAGGATGATGATGCAAGATGTCCTCCCAGGCTACCTCAACAAGTTTGGTCTGGAATACCTCGACGACATCATCATCTACTCAGATAAATGGAAGGACCTATGGCTGGTCTTCGAGAGATTGACACAAAACCATCTATACATAGGGATCGAGAAGTGCCAATTTGGTAAGGTATCAATCAGCTATCTAGCACATCAAATCTCCGCAAATGGCAACAAACCACCACTAGAAGCCCAAGTAGAAACGCTTAATGCAGCAAAAACGCCAACAAACAGGAAACAGACGCGAAGTTTCCTGGGCCTGTGCAACTGGCTACGAGAATACCTACCACGGGGCGCAGAAATACTAGCTCCAATCACCGATGTACTGAAAGGCAACGGCAAATTCAAGTGGACCCCCGAAGCAGAACAGACCTTGCAGAGCATAAATAAGGAACTAACGAAGCCACTAAAACTAAGCAGGCCTGACCCAAGCAAACCATACACGCTGCAAACAGACTCCAGCGGCCTGGTACTAGCAGCCGTACTCTACTAAATGGAAGAAGGCGAAAGAAGGACCATCAGCTACGCCAGAGCGAAACTATCTCAAGCTCAAGCGAACTACCACGTCAACGAGCTGGAATGCTTAGCAGTGATATGGGCAATAAATAAATATCGTCCGTACTTAGAAGGCCGCCCTTTCACCTTAAGGACCGCCAGCAGCGCCCTCACCTGGCTAGACCGAATGAAAAACACGTAGTCGAAACTAATCAGATGGAAACTTCTGCTAAAAGAGTTCAACTACCAGGTACAACACTGTCCCAGAACCATCATCGAAAAAGCCGGACCAAATGTGTACTGGATTCAGCGTCCCAACGGAGAACCAACCAAAGTACACTTGAACAATCTACGAATCATACCAGCGGAAAGAACACAACAGTCACCGCAAGAAGATGGAGAGGCATATGACCCCATAAATATACAAGGCATATACTGCATATCCATGCCCCAAGGGAACAGCCACCGAAACCGACGAAAGCTCTTAGGCGGGGAGGAATATTGCATATATAACACATGCAGGAATCCGAAAGACCAATACCTATTGGTATTTCAAGATTACCAATCACAGAGCAGCATTTCGCCACTTTCTCCTGGAAGTGGTATAAAGATAGGACCAAAATCAGCAAGCGTCAGTTGAGCCTACAGCTCCAGCAAGTGACTTCCAGCAGTATCCTCCGAGATTCTCCGCTGCGGAACTTCCACTTAGAGACTTCAACCCACCGCCATTTTGCGCCAAGACACGAGCTATTCCAAGTGCTTCAACCCAACAGCAACATTGTCACCGCCGTCCAGCGCCCCGATGCCTAGCATCCCGACGCAGTGAGTAAATAGACAAATTTTATTAACTGTAATTATTATTTTATATGGATAATTTTAAAACACCTTTTTTTATGCACTAGACATTCATCTAAGTTATCGTGTTAGTTAACTTGCCTAACTTAGAGTGTAAATACATGACCTACTTAGTGCTAAACATTAGAATCTTAGTTATCGTGTTAGTTAGAGCCACATTTAGTAAGTAAGTGTGTACATAGTAGTTATAAATAATGCGCGTTGGATACAGTCAAGCTCCCTTCTGGTAAAGAATAAGCTTGCTGTATCGACAGTGCCCAGAGACCTACCAGAACAAGGCAGAGGGAACGAGGCCGCATAGCACTCGTGTGTAGTTCAGGGGTTAACCCACTTGTAACATCTATTAAACGAACTTTTTCAAATGGAAGTAAAGAGATTTGAAATGTTGGGGCTCCGATCATCAACTGAAGTTATAGTTCGAGTCGGTCTGATTCTATGTAGTTGTCAAGTATCTCCGTATGGTTCGAGTTGCTTTACAATATAACGCCTTCATAAAAGGAATTCAGCGATATATTGTTGGTAAAAAACATCCAGAACGTCAAAGACTTTGTAAGACTATCAATTGCCAACGATTCTCCAAGCTGCACATCGTGAGTCATTGAGCTAGTCCGCCTTCAAGATTGCAATCCACGTGACTGCCAGAAACTACCATATCCAATCAACCCATGTTCACACGCCTGCAACCACGAAGACGCAGACCGAGGGGCAACTGCAAGACACTATGAAATCCTTAAAGAATTTGGTTTTCTGGTATTACAATATATATTTTAACGTAATCTCTATCGGCCAGCATGCATTTGTTTTGAAGCAATGATGTCATAGTAAAATTGGTTTTTTAATAGGAACTATGATTTGTTCGCTATTTTGGTAGATTTTTTTATTATCTAAACGATGATATAAACATTTTCACTCCTTACGTAAGAAAATTATTAAGTAAAATTAAAAAAACCTTTTAATTCTCGAGATACAGGGAAATGTTCATATTGTCGCTATAAGTAATCTGCATTAGCATACACACTTTAAATCGTTTATTTTACTATTTAAAATTTTATACATTCTATTTGTTCAACAATCTGAGTCTTCAATTCTTTTATATTAGTACGTCTATCCGCATATGGACTTTCTCTTAAATCACCCACAGGAAAACTTCAATGAGTTTGATTGGGCATCTAGTTGGTCATCTGATCGGTTCTTGGCGACCTATCTGTTTTATAGGGAACATATGGTCTAAAATTGCCTAAGTGCAATACCAAAGTGTGGTGGTATTTCGTGATGCTGAAGCTAAGTATTTGAATGAAGGACGTCACCTTTATCTAGATACGGGAACAAAATCGCCAGAGCAAGAATCAGATCGTCAGGCTAATTCTCCATAGAGCTTTGCGTTTAAAATCTGTTTAAAAAGGAACGTACCTAAGATTCCCTGACCAACCATTCTTATCCAGAGGTTGACCTTCTGGGGGTATTACGTATGTACATCTTGTGTCTAATGATGATTTTATTGGGCCTAGTAGAGGTTGAAAGAAGAGGTAGCTTGTAACGTTTCCGCGAAACGTGGTAATAACGTGAAACGCGATTTATTGGAATTTTGAGAATTCCATGCGTTTTCGCTATATTAGTGATTCCGGAAGTGTAATTATTAAGACTGAATTAAAAACATAACAAACTTTAAGAAAGTGTCAAATACCGTGCGCGAGTGTACAATTTCAGTTTAAATTACAAATGGAGAAACTGCTTGTGTGACGGTGACATCGTTAAACAAATACAAAATTTCAAAGTTAAGTGAAATAAACAAAATTTTGATGTGCCATAATAAATTTTGTTTTTAAAAAGGAGTATAAAAAGAAGGGTTCCTTAAATCAAAAAATAAAAAACTTAAAAGAGCAACTGTAAAATAAATTGTTCGAGACCTAGGGCAATGCACGAAAAACTAAATGAGGTTAAGTTTTACCGCGAGCATATTCAACGTTTACAAACCCGACAAGAAAGAAAGATCAGTTTGAAATGTAAGCATTTGATTCGCCAAGTAAAAAATTTGCGGAAAGCTAGAAAAAGTTAATAAAAATTCTAGACGTCAGAAAATGAGGTCTTTCTCGAGTACTGTGTTAGCACTAAAACTATATCACGGTACACCAGCGAAAAAATCATTTTACTTCGCATTGTAACTAAGTCAACAAAGCAGTTCGAAGTAAACATACTAAGGTCATACAAATAAAGAAATCTAACGTGTAGTCTGCTATTGCGAAACTACTTGAAAAATTTACTAAAAGCGAATGTAATAAATCAAATGAAGTTCAGGAATTGTACATCATGTAAAGCTCGATTTAAATCGGTCCATTTTAGATCCCGGTTTGCCAAAATCAATCATCAGGCGACAGAAGTACGCATTGAACAGCCGACACGCGCGGTTGTGTTAGACAAATTCTCTGTGTGTTCAAAGTTTGTGCTGTACCTTAGGCCCCTTCTAAATATGTAGCGGTGAGCCGGATGCAGTACAAGAAATTTCAGTTCCCTTGTGTTATCTCAAGTTAACTTTTGCGACTTAAATACGCCAATTTCGACGAGATGTTTCCAGGTGCGGACAACACAGTCTTCTCTCCCTCAGCCGAAGTGGATAGACTAACCAAAATCCTATCAACGCTATATGAAAAAGGGCGCAAAGTTAGGAAAAGCAACTCTCAGTTAAAACAACAGCAGAAACTCTCACAGCGGCAGTATGAACCCGCAAAAAGTCACCAAATCGCGCCAATCACAACATCCGCCGCGCAGAACAGTACCGGTACAATACCGAAGATACTGAAGAATGAAAAATCGGAAATAACAGCGCAACCAGTAACTGCTTAAAACTCAACACGCGATGCTTAAATAAGCGCCAAGAAACTCGTCTCAGCAACACTAGAGTACTCCTCCTCGTTAAACATAATTTCACTTGCATCTGCCACAAAATAATGACGGCCAACAGGTACGACTTGTTAGCCAACGAAGGCGAAGAAGCTATCGCGATAGAGAAGACCTCCAAAAGGGAGCTCCCCAATTGTCTTCCGCGAAAAGAAAATCTGGTTGGAGGTGGAAGAAGACTTGCGACACCTCAACGTTACCATTCTAAATGCGAAAAACACAGCACTAGGAATAAATATTTACGTCAATAGCGAAGAAAACCACCACTCAGTTTATGAAGGAAAAGGAACTGCCCTTCCACACTTACATGACAAACAAAAAAAATACTCTGAGAGTGGTAATCAGAGGCATTCCAGCCGAAATAAACTTCGAGAATGTAAAGAAGGACTTAATTCGATAAGGTCTCCCTGTGTCATCAGTGAAGGGGACGTACAGGAGCCCTGAAAAAACGTCGATGCCTCTGTGTTACATAGAGGCCGAAAAAACGAGGCTGGTAAGGTCATTTATAACACAAAAGCAGTGTTAGGCTTGTGCGTGAGTGTAGAATCGCCGCGCAGGACGAGAACTACAATACAGTGCTACCGGTGCCAACAATTTGGCCACACCCAACGACGGTGCAGCGCGCATCCAAAGTGCCTAAAGTGCGGGGGCGAGTACGCAGAACAGCGCGTCGAAACGCCGAAGTGCGCGAATTGAAACGGCGCGCACACAGCGGACTGTCCAAGCCGCCCCAGACCAAAATTCCCCAGAGGCATCAGAGAAGGCGTGTCCTAGGACAAAGCTTCTAAGGCCACGCCCACCGAGGCAGCCGCAGACCAACCTGCAGGAAAAAAGGGCCCCTCTTTCAATAATTTTAGCATTGCTAAGTTATTCGAAGCAAGTCAACATTTAGTAACGGCAATCAAAACATGCAACACCTTCGCTGAGTGTTGCGAAAATTTTTTAAATTCTTGCCCAATTATTCCGGGTCTTTCAGGATTAGGAAGGCAGAAAAAAATTACCACCCTTATTGGGAAGTCAGCTAAAAACTGGAAAAAAGCTACTTATACGTTACGAAAACCCACAATCAAATGGAGATATGAAGTGCAATATTTCGAGACTCCATTAAGCAAATTAAAATGTTGTAAATATGAGGTTTGCCAAAGAAAACGTATTACTGCGCGCTACAAAGTTTACAGAAAGTAAGCCCCTTGACATTCGCTGCATTAAACTCGCAAACATCGAAATTGAAGTTTTAATAAGTATTTGCCACCCCAGGACAATAATTTTCAACCTGCACAGAAGAAAAGAATTTCGAAGTTGTATATATTATTGACGTAGAAATAATATAATCTAACGCCAAAAGTAAGTGAGCATTTATCAATTAAGCATAGTTAATCTTAAAGAAAATTTAATATATTGTAAATAGTTAAAGTAGTTTATTAAAATAATAATAATTTCTACGAACAGGTACTTCAGGTGTCAGACAACCATTGAACTTGATGTTTACATTTTTAAGTCGCCCACCCCAGGTGCCTTTAAAGGGTCTATTTGTATGTTTGGATTTTTTACTTGTTTGTACAAGTTTTGTAATATTGGCATATCGATATTTTAATTTAAAATATACGTATTAAAGTTGTGACTTTTATTATTTATTGAAAGTATGTCGATGGTAGTAACCTACAAATTAAATAAAATAAATAACAAATTGTTATTCAATCTTTTAGGTAGAAATAACAAAATATAAGATCCATTGTTCTGTAAACAGGGGGTCGAGATCTCTAGGATAGTTAACATCCTTAAAATTACGTTCGTTACCTAAACTTATATCTAGTTCCCGCTATAAATTAAGGTTTATTAATTAAATTCATTAGGGAAATTACTCCATCTGCCAAACGGTAACCAATAGTACACTAATGAAATATCTTGTATAATTCTAATTAACTAAAGTTTAGCAATTCATTAGGCCTTCACTAGCTTCAAAATCAGCAACTCATCCTTATGCCTGAGAAAAACCTAACTTTTTCCTAAAATTGTTGTAACATAACGGAGTTCAAGGTTGGGTTGCTTGAGGAAGATTAATTCGGAATGGGTGTCAGTTCGTAAATACTTTTTATCACGTATTCAAAATTTTAGCATGTTCGACTAGTACCTTATGAATTACGTAAAGACGTTGCCAATGCCATCTTTTGTTAAAGGAAATGCAAATAGTATGGAGCGCGAAGGTTCAGTTATCATAGAACAATAAGATGAAAAATTAATAACATCTTAAGTCCGTAAATCTAAGCTTTTGTGTTAGGGGAGAAGCAATCCCTTGGGTTTAGTGAAATAATTATTTTATTGATTACGCTGAAATTTGCATACCGTAGAAACGCAATGCACATCTTAAATTATCTTATTTAAGGTTTCTACCGCCTTCATTCTCCGATTTTTAAGGTTGCGCTGTTCTTCGGTCTCTTTTAATTTTGTGCGTAAATACATAAATTACGAAACACATTTATCCCTTATGTGGCACAATTGACTGTACATTTTATAGCTTTGCTCCATGTAACTGCATTTAAGTCACTCAAATTATAGCTCTAAAGTTAACGTCATAAACATTTTTGGATGGTAATCGCTCAATTTACAAAATCTATTTGTCAAATAATTTAAGTAAAATTATTTATTGCGATATATTTTAATAATGTGTGTTTAAAGAACTAAGTACAGATTTGACTTACTGTCGGCATTAAGTTCAAATATTATTTAATATTCATTCTAATAGATAATCCTCTATTTAAGTACTTAATTTATCATTTGCGAAATTTCACTTGGTAATATTTACTTTTAACTACTACTTAATCATTTAATTATATTAATGTTTTATTCATGTTTTGTTTTATTTACTGAATGTAGTTTTAAGTACATTACAGAATAAATCTAGGGAAGTTTTGTTAAACGCGATTAAGTCTTTATTTGATAAAGTATAACAAGAATTGTTTGCACATAAATACATAGGCTAATTTGGGCAACGCTTGGTGGCAAAAATATTGAGTATAAGTAACTCATGAATATTATAGTGCAATACTGTAATAGTAAGTTGCCTTTTACGATAGAATTTGTGGCGTATGTTAAAATGAGTGCCGGCTATTTTTGGGGGTGTCATTGCGTACAATTAAATATACAGAATAATGATTTGGTGAAGTAAGATAGGGAACTCTGCATAATTAGATATCTACTTAGGAAGGCAGCGTTTCGATAATTACAGCAGGCGTTAGGAAAATGTAAGGCGCAGTAACTGTCTTTTGACTAGGTAGTGCCTTCTAAGTTAAAAATTATCTGTAATTGAAACTTACAGCTACAAAAGTGCATTAAACGTTCATATATAAATAAAAATCAATAAGAACATTAAAAATGCGTATAACGAAGCATCTAGAAAAATGCACACAATGAGAGAAATACATATATAAATAAAGCTGATTTGAAACTAATTCTCTCAAAAGCTGGTTTGATAAATTTGATTACTGGTACGAAGTGTACCCCATTGATTTTGATTAAGCTTCATACAGTGCTAGTTTAGTTAAAAACAGTTGACCTCAAGTTCATGAAAGAGAAATATGCTGATGAAAATTTGCGACTTTTAAAATAACTAAGCAAGGGGAAAAAAGTTATATCACGCCAGTTATTGAAGGCGGGCATGCGAAATAACAGTAACGACTTTCGAAGGCCCTATATAAAGGTCTTAATTAGTTATGATTTGAGCGTCGCTAGTATCAGGAGCTATAGTGAAGCTGACGCATTCTGTATATAAACTCTTACCTACAGCAGTATAGGAAATCTTTAAGTACTTATAACAGCTTCCAATGTCAGGTAAAAAAAATGACTATAAGACATGTTTCAAGTAAATTGATATTAATCGGTATTTTTGATTGTAGTGGGAACTTCTTTAATGGCACCTGTACATATATAATTTAAAAATAAGCGTGTTTTGGATGGTTTAAGTAACTCAAAGAAATAAGCAGTAATCTTAACATGTATGTTAAATTAAGATTTGGATAGAAAATTACGCAGTTAACATAATGGATTAAATAAACAGCGGTAGTAATCAAAATAAACAAAGATTATTGTTATACCTTCAGATGCAAAGACACAGTTCCCTGACGCTTCACACGGAAACTTGATTATATAATAACTTATTGTGACGCTCGCATAGGTATTAAACAAGTGTCTAACTATTCTGATAAAATAATTGCTTAACAGTGATAGTATAAAACGCAATTATTTAAAATATAAAATAAGAGCTGCTAACATAAAAAGACTAAGTATAAGAAATTTAATTATGTTCTAAATGTTTCACCCAAAATGTTCAATATTAAGTAATAAAATTATGTACTGATGTTTACGGATTACATTCTTGTGATACAGTAGTTTAACGTAGGTAATAATTTGGTAAGTATGGAGCTCAGGTTCAGCATTAAATACGTAATAGAACTGTATTCTCAATTTAGGAACTTGAAATTCGGTAAAAGTTTGCTTTTGCGACATGTAGATAGGATTAAATAAAATTAAAGTAGCTTACAAGCAGCTTTCCCAACAAACTAGGTAGTTTCAACTTCCACAAAGGAACCACAAAATTGCGAAATACTTAAGAAAAGCTTGGAAAATTTTGTTGAATAATGCGGGACTCAAGGAAAAGTTTTCACATAAATCACTTATATACCTTCGATGATATTAGGCCGCCTAATAAAGTCAGGGTTCAACACCTAAAATTTGATTCTAATACGTTCAAATGCTGGTAAAAATTTTACATACAATCTCCAGGTGGAGAGGCAAATTGTAAAATGAACATTAAATCTTTTAGATTTCTTTACCAACGCACGTGGACACCATGCTTTAACAAAGAAATCTGGTGTGAGACAACACACGATTTTCTCTTACGTATATATACAAATGGTGTCCGCAAATGATTAAATTATTATTTACGTTTCTTTTGGAAACGATAATTGTAACGGTTACCCATGCAAGTTACTAGACACGCAAAATTTTCTTTGATAACTTATTTCAACGCATTTTTTCAGAAAAACCGTTAAGTTCACGTAAAAGGGCATTAAAGGAGTAATAACCGTAGCAAGTTTTAAAAAATAGAGCTGTTTTCGAGAAAATCGCAAGAAAAATTGGCACTTTCGGTCTAAAAACTAAAAATATAAATTTTCAGTTGGCTAGGACTTTTAGTTCCATAGTTATTTTATTTAGAGTTCACGGTGAAGGTACTTCCGGTTACTCGATTTATGGAAAAGTTTCTCCAAAATAGCCTAGTAATCGCCTAAATTATATGAAAGGTCATTAAATGACTAAGAAATCCTATAAGTTTTGAAAAAATCGTTACAGCCGATTTAGAGAAAATCGTGGAAAACGAAAATTTCGGAAAATACCTAAAAATAAGAGAAATAAAGTTGTACTTCCGGTTATTAGATTTTAACCAAATTCTTGATTTAGCATGAAAAGGTAGTTTCAAACTCAAATATAAATTTTCATTTATCTACGACTTTTAGTTTCATAGTTATTTTATTCATAAGTTAATGCTAAGAGTACTTCCGGTTACTCATTTTACGGACAATTTTTCGAAAAACCGTCTTAAATATATCAAAGAACATTGAATTTCTAAGATATACAATAAATTTTAAAAAAATCGCTGCCGCTAATTTCGAGAAAATCGCGAAAAACCAAAAAAATGACTAGAGTAAAGTGGCACTTTGGGTTTTCCGATCTAATGAAATTATTGTGATCAAGTGTATAGGTGGATACAAACTTAAATATAAAATTTTGTTTATATACGACTTTTCAGTTTTGAGATATTTTGTTCATAGGCACACACACACACACAGGCACACACACAAACACACACAGGGACACACACAAACACACACACACATGTGCGCGCGCACGCACGCACACACACAGCCACACGAGCACGCACGCACACACGCACACACACACTATAACTGGACGAAAAGTGTCTTAGGTCTCTGATGGTAGAAGGCAATGCCGTTTTGATACTGAATCAGCTCGTTGCTCCGGCAGCTACACTGAAGCGCGTGGTTTTGCAGTATTTGCTCGTAAGAATTGAGCTAGAAACTCAGCACGGCTTTCAAAGCGTCAACATTGGGGAAAGGTCGTGATTTTGGGCGCCACCTTTACTGTTTGTCCAAACGGCGGTTCAAATTACTAGAGAGTACAGGACAAGGGTTTTTAACTCCGACCGTAAATGCGATGATTGTATTTGTAATACTTACAAGGTACTTGATTTCTCGTACGCTACTGGAGAAGTCCTCCTAGAATCGTATCGTTAGAGTTGCAACGTATGAGTTTTCCTTAAATACTTAGATCTATTATTTTCTGTAAGAAAGTTATTATTATAACGTATTATTAAAATTATAAAAATTTATGAAATAATAAAAGCATCAGGTTTTAACTAAACTAACAAATTGATTATAAACAAAAGAAAAAAGATGGGATTCCCAAAATTACTTATGCAAAATCTACTTAACTAAATAAAATATTCACCCCTTGAATTAAAGGTGGTCTAAAATAGCAATAATTAACTATACTAACTATTTGTCTTTACTGTAAATTTAAAGGACTTGACATAACTAAATAACAAAAGGTCTAATTGAGACTTGATGGTAGTAACTTCCCCAGCGAATGGTTATTACGTTACCAAAAAAATATTGGAGGTTGAGGGTTGGATTCCTCCTAGCGAACTTGTTGATTTGTCAAGTGGAATAGGCCTTAATAACAGAAAAATTGCTTGAGATTCGTGACTTTAATAGCGGGACTCGATGATTGCCTTAGTTTCCTATATAATGTACATGAGTACTTTCCATGACCCCTTTAGCCTATTTGAACGGAGATTACGAAAAAATTGATCCAATTTCTATTTAATTCGCAAGAAGCGCCAATTAGCCCGATTATCTACGATTCAGACAGTCGGTAGTTAATACGGGTAACTAATTCGTATTCTTGTATTCGGAAACGGCAATGCCTAACGATGTCACGCCGCGCTAATACGTGCGTTCACTTGAGAGCTCTGGTCTCAATTAAAATTAATGCTGTATTCCTTTACCTCGAAATTTCCGGAAAAAGAGGGGGGGGGGGGGGTTGG
>JAHWXV010140642.1:0-16156 GCA_024586415.1 Phrixothrix hirtus
ATATATATATATATATATATATATATATATATATATATATATATATATTAGGTAAACGTCGTGGCGCTCATTTTTGGCAGTTGTTTGGTTGGAGTACTCAGTATAGGAGTACCTTAATCTCTAGGATCTTGGCGTACTACGCTTCGATATATTTCGGGCCTATTAAAGCCTATCGTTAGAACATTCAACGCAACTTTTCTTTTTGCGACTAGATCTCATCAATCGCCCACTCCGAATCTGTGACTGTGGCTAGCGGCAATTCTTTTCGTTGCTATTTGTTTTCAGAGTCTTTTGGTTCAGGACCGAGTTGCGGTATACCTTTAGATATTTGGACGAGACGCCGAGATAAGTGGTAACACTATCCTGATGTAGTTTGATAGGTAGGTTTTTGATGATGCCATCTTGCCACAATAAACCAGACAAAAGTTAAGAATAATATTAAAAGTTCATGATGGTTCTCTTAATAGGTAATTTATATCCCATCGCAATTCCAAAATAAAGTGGTCATTACCTTAGCTAGTTTACTGGCTTAAAGTTCTTTACGCGGAAGTTCCTTCTAAACTCGCTTTGTTTTCCGATAATCTTTGGTTCTTATAGGTTAAATTCGGTTACCGTTATTTAAGTACTTCGGAATTCCGTTAGTACACAAATTTTAAGGCACTTTAGGATATATTTTAATAACAAAAATTGTTTTCTCTACCAGTAATGAATATTACTTTTTTGTATAAATTTGTTAAAAAGTGGTATTGCACAATGTTAAATAATATTGTATGCTTGAATTTTTTGGTTAAAGCTGTCTTATACATTATATAATGCAAATTTTGTTAAATTGGGTCTAAAAACGAAGTGAAATATTTTAAGAAACATATTAAATGTAGAAAATAATCAAGAATTTGCGTCTTTAATTAGAGCACAGTGTCCTTTTCATCATTATGTTCGTTGCAATGTTGCTATCATCCCTGGAAAACTCGAAAATGCGGGGAAAGAGGCATTAATATAACAAAAGTAATAAATCTCAGCATATGCTAATATCGAAGCGGCTATTTTGTTCATTTACAACAACGAATAGGCAATGTTATGCTTGCGAACTAAGCCTAAAATCATTTAAGTAGTTACAACAAACTAGCGTCATCTATTTAAGGAATTTTCTTTCGCAAACCATCCCACTGGGATGGACGCAGATTGTCCGATCGCTAAGCGATTCCAGTTTCTTTTGTATCAATCTAAGTTAGGCTATTTTCCTTTAAATAACTGATAGCTTTGTGAAACTTGCAAAGCTGTGTGGACAACCAATTTATTTGCATAATTATCAAATTCTTAAGGTAGATTGCTTATTGAATTCATACACTTCAATGAAATTCTTATTTTAAAGCATGGAAATTAAATTTGGAAAGATTAATTGTAAAAAGCCTTCTTATTGCGTAATCTGAGTTAAATTTAGAATCCTTTATATAGGGTGTCCAAAAAATAAGGATAAAAATTTGTAAAAAATTGTAATATAAATCAAAAAACATTTTTGCATATTTTCGCGTAAAAATTGGTCACAAATCCGGATCTGTAATGACCTACATTCAATTATGTGCTGTATTTAACACACAAAAATGTTTGATTTGTATCATATTGCTTTGTTTTTCTCAAATAATGAATCAGCTGTTATTAGTGTAAAAATTCCAACATATTATTTTTACAATTATGCATTTAAATTTGTTTTTCTTCCCATAAATTACATATTTATTAATCAATTATAAAAATTAGAATTTATGGTGATATTTTATCGTATGTAAATCTAGTTTTATTGCATCATGACTATGGAAATAATTATTTGAAATATCGAACGGAACATTAACATTTCAATGAGCACGTATGTTTATTGCACTGCCTTTTATCAATATATTCAAAATTTAATTATTTGAGGATTTTTTTATTGATATTTATTTTACAAAATATTTTAGTGTAAGCTTTTAATTGAATCCTTAAGTCAAGCAATCTACAGCCGCAATAATAAATTTAGGTAAAAGTAAATGCATAGAGAATGCAATTTTGCTAGTACTGAATTTCTCATGTCTCGGCTCTTAAGAATTTTCCATCTGCCATAGACCAAACGTATTGGGTGGCGCCCTAAATTACGACTTCTGCACTAGCTTAGTATAAGTAAAATCTCACCCGTTCTCTGGGCGAATGCGACCTAAGCTAGTAAATGTATTCTTGAATAAGACCTTTCGTTATGCCTCTATTTTATTTATATCTTACCGTCGATCATTTTAAACAGGCACATCTTCTTCTAGTTTCTAGGTCAAAATATATGGTCGACTTTTTTATCGGGGTACCTAACTCAAACCGTACTATCATGGACGTTCGCAGAAATTCAGAGACATAACTTATGTGTCTCAATCACTTTTATAATTTGTTGAATTTCTTAGTCTTTTGTTCCCTTATGTGGATGCCCATGCAGTCGTTTTTCAAAATGATGTCCAAGGCAGCGATGTTAGCGTCATTTACAGGAGATATCGTCTTCTAGCAGCTTTAAATCGATGATTTTCTACTTTTTCAATAACAATTAAAAATGCGAGGAAATTCCATTCTAGAAAAACTCGCAGTTGTAATACAACGAGTTTCTTGGACTTTTGAAATCACTTCGTGAGTTTGATAGTAGTCATACCATTTATCTCTTTATCATGAACATTAAATGTTCAATGGTAGTTGTGCTCTGAGGCTGGAGAGCAGCGTACACACAGCACCACTGCTTTTCCTATACACAATTCATGGTTAGTTTTGGCAAAATTGTGACCTTCAGCATTCAGAAATCAAATCATAGATAGGGTTTGGCACTGGCAAGATAGTTTCGCAAATATCAATGATCACAGTAACGGGAAAACATTCGTCAGCAGACTAATGACAACATATGTTATAGTTGGCCAATAAATTAGTCGATATTACTCAGCATGCACGATTCATTTTGTATTAGCTAGTGACCTTTTCTTTTGACATACTTCTCGTATGTTGTGCGCTAAGGTGAGTATAACAAGTCAAAAATATCACAATATTAGGCAACGACTTTTGCTAAAGAACAAATGCTTCAGGTACTTCGTCCAATTATGAATTAGTTTTCATGAATAATTAGTATGTCATGGTTCGTTTGTGCTCCGTGTCATTTTTGATATTAACGATTTTTATTTTCGAATTATAAAATTGTGTATTGTCTAACACAGTTCTGCAATTTCTTCGCATTATTTTTGGTATTATTAACTTTCGTTATACTTAAATTGGTCGCATGAATGTTACGCCCATGCTTAGAATTACCTTGGGAATTTGAAATGTCCACTTTCGCTTGGTAAATATTTAATTTCTAATAGGTTTACTAATGTTTTGAGCAGTTAGTTTAACTAATTCTTTAATTAATTAAACCTTTTATCTAAGTTATCTTGTTATCAATTTTGGGCTTGATACGTGCAATCGTGCGGAGCCAAGGCTCTGGTGATTATGACTTGCGCCCTACCGCTATGTCTACAGATCGGGTACATTACTTTGAATTTAATTTTCCACTGATTTACCAGCGCTTTCAAATTAAAAAAAAACAATTTAATGTTCTATGTCAAAAACCCTTTGTTAATAATGGGGTAAGTTGTATAATCGCTGTGATAGGTTTACCGTCTCATTTAGTTGTCTTTACTTTATAGCTTTTTTGCGTTCCTGCGCTTTCGTGTAACGTTTCAGATCTAGTGGTTCCAACGACTTTTGTAGTCAGTCGACCCGAGGATTGGCAGCATCCGAGGGTACTTGTGATGTTGCATAATAATCTGTTCCAGGGAACGTGCACCTTCAATTATATTTATGTGACTTGTCTATCCCATTTTTATTTTTGTATTTCCAGTGTGCCGGTTTCTCTTTGTAACACCACCTCACTTTAATGGGGCTCCAAACGCCGCTACATGAAGAAAAATCGATTATATTTATTGTTGTGTAAATTTTTATTAATCGATTTATGCTAAACATATTTATCTACTTTGTCACAAATTTTGAAACTTCAAAGTAGGCTTAAATAAATAATTTTACTTTATCTGCTAAATTTGTGCAGCTGTTTTGTTCATTTGTTTAGGATTAGTACGATCTCATTTTAATAAACCTCTCCTATTTATCAATTATTAAAAAATTCTTATGCATTTGATCTACTAATTTATGCTTTGATTATAGTATTGAATGTATAAAAAGGACAACTCTGAATTTGCTTTAATCATGTTAATTTGAATCCTTACGTATTGAACAAAAATTCCTCGCTATTGTTTAGTTGCAACTAAAAGCAGATCAGGCCGTAATCTATTTACAAAAATTTTGGGTTCCGCTGAAACGAACAAGTAGGAATAAGAAGACATTAAAATTCTGTGAAGATTTGTCCTAATATTTATTGAGTAATCAAATGTTCTTGATTTTAGTACCTAAAATATTTTAGTTTCTGACTTTCATTGTAAAATTTCGTTTCGAAGTTATATGATCTTGTTTGCTTCATAGATGTGTAGATTGTCTATGCAAATATGCTAGTTGGAACATAATTCCACGATTTGATTTGTATAATTTCCGAAAATACTGTTTACCTTTACCAAAGACGTCGATTCGTTGACATTGCTACTATTTATTTAATTGTTGACACTCGATGTGTCGAATAAATGTTACTATTTATTAATAGTACTCTTGCTTTGGTTATTTCACATATTTTCTCTTACAGAGTTACAATTTGTAACAAATACGACGCGCATTTATACAGTTGCGTTTGTCAAGTGCATCAATTATTATTTACTTTTAATTTGGCGCTATAAATTTAGTTCCAAAACTACTCTTCAGGTTCTCTATTTTGTGTTCGCGCGTATATTTTGCCTTTAATATACGCAATGCACACGAAAAGTATGTTCTGCAGCGCTCCTATAGGAATAACGACGTGGCGCTCATTATCTTTACATTTTTCTCTCGTTTACCTTATTACTTTTTCCTTTTAGAGCAAATAATTATGCTAGTGTTCACGGAGATCTAATGCCTCCCAGGACCCTTTCCCTCTCCCTCTCTTTGAGGAAGCTGTTCTAGTCGGACAACGTTTTCTTGTACAGGTAAGCCAAGTACATCTCTCTTTCTCTCTCTGTCTCTCTCCCTCTCTCTCTGTCTCTCCCTCTCTCTTTCCTTTTATCTAGAACAGAGCTGTATGAAGTAGTATAATATCCGAAAATTAGACAAACCCGCGTTTTATATTTTAAATAATTATCAGCTTAGTTTTAGAACGGCTTAAAAATGGAAAATTTTGGAAAAGCTTCGTAATATTACAAAAAGAAAAAAGTGGCAAAACAGGGTTGTGCTCACAGATAGTGTCACCTCAGAAGTTTATTTCAGCAGAAGAGGAAAGTGAGAAGGAAAGGGTAATCTATCAGTTTTTGTAAATTAACAGCACTTCTTATTATCAATCAAAACTTCAAGTTGAGGCCTCGGTTGATGTTGGACTATAGAAGTCATAGATGAGTTTAGTTTTCACTGTTCACCTTATTATTCTACCATGCGTTCAAAAATTGCACGGCAGTAATATAATTTGGGGAGTGTGGGCAATGATTTATTGGTCATTTTCATTTTGTCGAGTGCCTTGGATATGGTTTGCCTAATTTAATGAGAGCGATTGTACCCTTCGACATCCTCTGACGTCATCATTGCGCTCGTGAGTGTATATTCTTTTAACCAACATACAGCGTGTTGTCAAGGTTTAGTGTGGTTCAACATATTAACCATTCGGTAGCGTGCTTGTATAACGAAACACGTGTTTTATGTCAGTAGCAGGTATACCGAAGATGTAAAATAGGAAGTCTGAGCGTTACTGTTCTTCGTTATAACACTGTGCAATTTAATAGCCAGCTTTTGCGACACAAGATTTGTGGCAGATATTTCGAGAAATGTGTTTTTTCAGAATGTACTCTAGCTCAAGCATTTTTTTTTTATTTAAGTTACGTGATTGCGTGAAAAGACTCTTTGAATATCCTCCATTAGAAGCAAATAGTTATGTCTTAATTTTAAGTTTTGGGCATGAATTATTTAATTTAGAAGATACATTATACCATGAGATGCGTGCACTTGATAGGGGCCGATGTTTTATTGTTCCCACACCTCACACAAAGATAGCTAAGCATCTATAGGCTTAGAATAGCACATCCATATAACGAACAGGGTATAATTTGCGCCAAATAGTGCACGCCTAAATTTATTTTCCAGGAGTAGGCTATATCATATGTTTGCTTCATATCAGATAATCATAAAACAGAACAAATTGTGAACTTTTAAATAATTGCACCATTTTAAATTTTGGAACATTTTTATTACTTGCCGTCATAAATTAAATACATTTTTCTCCAACTGCTGTAGCAAACCTTTAGTTTGTTAATGTATTTTGGATAAAAAGTAGGTAACTTTTGGGACTGCCATGTATTAACTAGTAGACAAATAGTTTGATTGTAATTTTTCGGCATTTCGCGACAAACCAAGATTGATTGTTTTGAAACGCAAACTACGCTGCCTTGACAACCAATATTGCCTTTTGACGAGCGATTTCTGGTTATGTGAGTTCATAAAAATCATGTATGACTTTTAATTGCCGAGTGCATATTAAAATTCAGTTCACGACTGATTAAAGATATCAGCTGTCGCAATTCACAGGAACGTACCTAATAAAAGTAATTGTTGACACATCTCACGTATAAAAGTTACCGATTCTCCAGAAGAATCGATTTAAAAATTTATATTGTTAAAAGCAATTTAAATAAAGGAACTCTGTAACGACGGTAAGAGACTAGATATTCAATTGGAATCCAAGTGTAGCTAATTGTTTCAACACGTGAAACGCTCAGCAGGATGGCATTAAAAATAAAGTAAGTGGAATTAATAAAATTAAATTTTACTCAAGTGCATTATAAGTTAAAATATTTTTTAAATAAGAACAATTTAAAACTTAACAATTGCGTTACTAAAATATGTTATAACAATATTTATAGTAGGTAAAAATTTGAAATCTATTGTTAAAGATCCTGCAACTTTACCTCATTCAGAAGATAATTTTTATTTAAATAATTACGTAAATTTACATGTTTTTTTAATTTTTTTATTGATTGCAAAAATTATTGCGTATGTTTGTTTCAATATAATCAAAGTTGTCTCGTTATTATTGAAGTTAGATCGATGTTCTCTAGACCCTCCTTAATAATAAGAGGTCAATGACTGAATGCAATAATTAAAATAAAATTACGAAAGATAAGGCACAACGATATCATATCTTAGTCCGATTTTATACTGACCATACTGCATAATTTATGTAACTTTTCTCCGCTGGAATAAACAAAGTTACACAAATATTTGTTTAAGTTGTAACGGCTAATGAATATTAGTTTAGCTTTCTGTAAAAGTGTATGGGAGACCTTCTTGTAAGATCTTCCATTCATCGGCTAGAGACTGGGTTCGTTATAATAGCTTTTAAAGGCACCCTGCGAATCTATCAGTGTTATTCAATAAGTAGGCGCCAAAATTTGTATCACTACAAATTCAGATCTTAGATACGTTTAATAGGCAACACTGCAATTTATTAAAGCTTCTTTTACAAGCACTTGAACTATTTTACCCAAGGATTTTATATTGCAAATAACATAATAAAGTATCCTTACGGTACATAATCCTCTTTTGTCGTACGTCAACATTAATGTATTCTTGATATTCTGTATACTTCCTGCGAATTCATGAATTCATAGGCGTTCGATGCTTGGCTGTAACATAAGAAGCCTAGAAGTGACAGTTCAAACTACAATTGTTATGATTATAAAATCTAACACAAAAGCTTATGTACTCTACCACCTAATAAATTCACGTGTCTTCAAATGTTGTTTCCTTGACTAGTCATCTGCAGAGTTCCCAATCGACCTAACTATGACATTAGAATTTTAATGAAAGTAATTTAATATCAGATTCTAAAAGAATATGCGAATAATTATAATGTTATTTCTCAAATACAATTTCTTATTCAGCAATAAACCGACACTATTTCCAATGAAGGTGGTATACAAAAGCTTGTGCATCGTTGAAATAACTACTCATATCTCTACCTAGCGATTATGTTAAAAAGTAGGTTGCAGAAGGTGTTTTTGTATGATGTACGTTGTTTGTAATTAAGGACGTACCTTGATAACCGAACATTCCTCCTACCTGAAATAGGTATAATTCAGATTTGTTAGAGTGGTGTTATTTTATTATTTTACCAATCTATCTAGATACAATATAATTGTATACATATATTTAATTGTCTCTTAGTTATCGATAATGATACATAAACAGCATTTCGAGTAGTCATAACTATCGCGCATGCGCAATAACTACAATTACCTATCAATGATATCCAACATAGAGATCGGTAAGCTTGGTGAAACCTATACATTATTAAAGATGGTAACTTCCACATCTACATGCAGACATGAATCTTGTAATGAGTTGATTTAGAATAAGCAAATACATAAAATGCATAATCGTTCCAAGATTAAACATGGGCTACTCATAAGTAGATCCTATTTTTGGACATAGCACAGCACCTACAGTTGATTTTTATATTGGTTTTTCTTATTTAATTTCATTTGATTTTAATTTCAGGTTTAAACAATATCTTGTACAGTTTTTTACAGTTTTCTGTAGAGAGGCGACATTGCTGATCAATTTAAGACTGAAATTGTGAAGAGCTTTTCGCTAAGGCTGATTTTGATTTTATTTAACTAATTTGAATAGCTTTCTATGTGTACCTTTATTTTAACATATCTTGTTCTTTGTTATGTCCTGAATAATAACTCTTATTATTAAGTAATCAGTTATTCACTAATTAAATAAATTTTACAAACGAATTTCAGAACAATAATTATAAAAAATATTAGCTATAAATAATAATCGTTACTTCCTAATTTGTTAGTGTCTTCAGATGCTATATTTGTGTCGAGGATAAATAATAATTATATGTTTTAATTTTTAAAACTGTTAATGATATGTTTCTACATTAGGTTTTTATAAAGTGTGGCAACTGAGTGACCTTTTTACTTATGGAGATTTATTTGATAAGAGCTCCTAAATTTAACCAATAGTTTAAGGACGAAGTTGAAACAATTTTTATCAAAAGTATTAGTTCATATTTAATTAATATCGGCTTTGTATGGAGAAATATTTTAATTCTAATTTTACAATGACAGCTTCTAAATTATTTTATTGTACCTTGAGAACGGATTATTTAAGATAGAAGTTAAGATTCAGACACATTATACACATGCACTTTTAGTTAGGCTTTTGAAATAAAAACAGTGCTGTTCGATTAAAAAGGAAAATGGAAACTTAATGTTGTAATAGCCATACAACTACGGCGAAGACGAAGTGCTAGCGGCAAAATAACAAAGAAGTGGCAACGGTGAAACGGTGATGACAAAACGGCTTCGGCGACCGCAAAATGGCGACGGTGAAATGGCTACAGAAAAACAGTGAAATCGAGGCGGTGACAACAAAATGGCAACGGCGACGGCGAAATGCCAACAGTGAAATGGTCAAAGCAAAACGGTGAAGCCGTAACGGTGATAGTGATTATTAAAAAATTAAAGGAAAATCATAAAATATTTAATTTTCTGAAATATCTTATAAACGTATAATATAATAAATGCAGGGACTAAACGAATGTCCTTCGAGCAAAATGTCATTATCCTTAAAAGACAGTAAAATAATGAAAATGATCAAAATCATGATGATAATACTTTATTTTTTTTTGTTAATTTTAGGATTGCCTAACTGTATTTCAAAAATATTTTTCTCGCCGTTTTCTGTGGATACAGCCTTGATTTATATGGTTTTGAAATTATTTAAATAAATCTGTACTTTATGAAGTTTTATAAAGTAGAAACACTTACTTTTAAATTCAATGTAATAAACTTTGCAATTAAATAATATTTCAAAACATACAATTAATTTTCTAGACGATAAATTTTAGACAATAAATAGTGGTATGCGTTAAATTAAATAGCGACTAATTGGGCGCTGTAACGCGTGGGTGACTCAAATAAAAACAGTACCCTTTTGGAATACGTTTCTTTTAGTTTCATATAATTGTGTTGAAACAAAATATTTTGAAATAAAGCAAGAGAATTTTCCAAAATTTTGATAGGTAGAGTATTTTATTCTTATTTAGAATATTATTTAGATTTTAGTGGATGCTACTTTGTCAATAGTTATGACTTTACAAATATTTTAGTAGTCACTGTCGATAATTTAAAAAGATAGAGCATAAAGACATAAGAATACATAAATAGATTATTAACGGAGTTTTAATAGATAAAAAAAATATGGAAAAATTAAAAATTAAACGAAATAAGGCCTTAAATTAGAATAAAAACTTTTCTCACACTCTATAAATATATTATAACATGTCGGCGAGGAGAAAAAGCTTATTAAAGGTATGTTACAATAATTATTTACTAAAATAACGAAAATATAAAATTCTTACTGACGAAGGTTTAAAAGAGGGCCTTACAATAAACAAAGAGATGATGTAAATTTTGAAAACTAAAAGGAAATTTTAAAGCAGGGAAATTCGCATACTTGTAAATACCCCTGGACAAATTTAAAACAAAGAAAAATTATCGTTCCTTTAACTAAAGACGAAAATGCAGAAACAATAAGAATTTGCATATAATTCGTTGCATAATTATAAATGTTATAGGTATTATACAGGGAGTCCCGAAAATAACGCTACATGTACATGAGAGCATGGTGAATGCAAATCTGTAAAAATTTTTAATTTGAATCGGAAAAGATTTCGTAATTTTTTCCGTAAAGATCAGTTACGATTACGGGTCTAACTAAACTTTACTATGAAACGTGATTAAAACCATAAACACCACTGTGTTTCTATTTATAAAATATTATATTACATTTACTATTCCTGCACTTTATCGAGTTCACCGCCGTCAGCTGTTTTAATAAAAAATAATACATGACATTCTTTTACATCGCCTAAATTTGTTTTTTTTCTATAAGACCCTTATTAATTAGAAATTATTTATAAATTAATGTTATAAATGTTATTTGTTAAGATCAAAAATTGACATAAATTTTAATTTTAGTTGGTATGTATAAAATTAAAGCCTGTGATATCCAATTAATTCGTATATAAAAATATATATTGTTGCATAGAAATTATGTCAAGTTTGTATGACCTAATATTTTGATTTTGAACTATTTTCACATAAATTAAATTATTCCAAGGTAATTGATGGCAAATATCAATAATATTAAATATTGGTCAAAATGCAATTTACGTTTAAAAATGCGGCGAGTTAAACTTTCATTAAATTAGCAAAAAGATTATTTACAAATATTGTATAAAATTTAAGTGTTTTAAACCGTTTGTGACGTTTGGCCCAATTATTATTAATTAGGAGATCGAAACCCAAATTTCTACAACTAAATTTATAGAAACGCGTAATTAATTAGGAATCAATAATTGGTAAATCGTTATATACGAAAAATGTATTAAAATAACAAAATTCGTAAGATTAATAAATCCATATTAATATATGATTAAAACAAATGCTAAATTAAAATAAATTCAAGCTTAAGAAAAATTTCAAAATAAAATAGGTAATTCAATACTATCAAGTCCGTCTAATGATGTAGGATCAAAATAAAATGTGCAGATTAAATGGAAACCTAGAATAAAATTAAATCACACATAGAGGGTGATACACAGCTCAGCTTCCAATAAACTGAACATTCAAAAAAATCCTTATCTGCCAAAAATTTTAACTAATAATATTAGGGAACGCTATATAAATGGCAGCAGAACGCAAAACAAAACAGAGCACGTTTAATTATCGAACATTACCTCTAATAAATAATCCTAATTTCCCGCTTTAGAAATATTTTTTTCTCGAATCGATTCGAGAGCTTATAATTGCTGCATCTGGAAAGCTTTTCCGATCTTCTATGTCTTCAGTGCAACCCTATAAACCATTTTTAATGGCCTATAATGGGAGTAGACCCTCCATGTTGGCTTTTGGTGTATAACAGGCTTTCAAACGTCTTTCATCGATTGTAGTTGTAGTTAGTTTGTAAATACTGCATGGTATGCCGTCAAACTTCACGAGACAGTATGTATAGGTTATAGAACATTTTTCCATGACCTTTAAATGTTGAATTCTGCGATCTCCCCATACATAAAATCAAGGTACCTGTTAATTAACTCCATTATCATCCCACATCCCTCGAACTTCACTTACATGAACAAAATATACGATTATGCACGATGTAGACATTTCATTATAACACATAATGGTATTACATGCATGAGAAATTTCATGTAGAAAGTAGAATAGACGTATAGATATCATAGAAAGTAAGAATGTAAATAGTAGCTTAGTGTGAATCAAATTATGAATACATGTATAAAAATAAATACACTTTTATTGAAATTGGCAATGAAAATTACGTTAATCGACTAACATGTAACCTATACACATATATAGATAGAAATATAAAATATATACCGAGATAGCAACATACACTTATCCTCAAAGGTATCGATATAAAGCCGACGAATTTTCGCCTTCAAAACAATACGAACGAACCAATCCGAATTCACACCATCATCCTGGCTGAGAAAAGAGCTAGTCGGTAGGCAGATTGATCTAAAAATTGGTTCGATACAAATATATTCTACGCCGACCTCAATTCATAAATGTTAAAGATTTGACTAACGAAATCAAATTATATCATTAACTTAAAGGTTGCCGCACGTTGTAGAGCATTCTTAAAAATGAAGTTATTTAAAAATGTTTTATATACATGTATCTAAAATGGTACGTACGGTTTTTATTTTAAAAAAATGTAAATGTACACAATTAAAAGACCACTACAAAGTTTAAGGAAGAAAATCAAATCTTTTATTTTAAACAAGTATTTAATAATTTTCTGAGAACGTTCATTAATGGTACTCCTAAATGTATGCATCATGCAGTGACTAAAGATGTACAGTCGGTCAGACAGTTCTGTTGAAAAGCAGGGGTTGACTGACAACTTTAATAATTGCAAATATTTCGAAAACTATGCAATTTAGTGCTTTTTTGTCGTGCATGTCCAGATGTATATGCTGTTACGTAGTGCTCCTTATTTTTGAGACACCTATAATCATAAAAATAACGAACAAAAATGTTTACAATTGTATTTATGATTAACCATTAAAATGTTTCTGTTTTGAAAATGGTGAAACGTTTTTAAGAAATCTATGTAAGTGTAATATATGCGACTAAAGGAAATCATGTTTTTGGAATATGTGGTTTGTATACATTATAAATGCGTGAATGTCATGCCACCAAAACGGGTGTTTCTAGTTATTCCATGTCGCCTTATTTTCATATTAGAAGTTCGTGTAAGTTTGAGACAAAGGACGCGTAAGCTATTAGAAAATTATCAAATAACTTTAAAACTGCATAAATTCGAAGGATGCCCGGTGACGGTCATAAGAACTCGTGTGTGCACCATGCCAAAATGTATTCTTATATTACAGCACGTGACGATCCTCGCACTGAAAATTGAAAGGGATTTGATGACTTTTGTTTGAAAAAATAACACGTGGCGCTAGAAACAGCATTAAAGTGGAATTACATCTAAAAACAATACGTTATAATATAATTTAAAAGCTAAGGATTTAAATTTAATAGTTGTAACAGAAAATTTTAGAATTATTAATGCTGTCTATGTGGGAACTTTAATGAATAAACACCTGAACTGCAAATGCCTAAAAATGCAAAATATTAGCTTTTTAAAATAATATCCATTTATTCATACTAGAAGCGTTATTTAACACAAGTGTACCCAAGCCCTTTGTGAACATAAATCTGTAGGAATTTTTAATCTAATGTAAAAAGAATTTTCATAAATTTTCGCCTAAAAATCTGTCATGGATACTGACGTGTAATATCCTTTATCATGAAACGAATTTATTGAAAACATATCATGTTACTTTTACTATTAGAGTACTTTTTCGAGTCAAGGTCGCCAGCTGTTTAAATAAAAAGCAGTCGAACGTATTTCTTTAAATCGTCTAAGTTTGCTAAAACACTATTGCTTATTAATTATAATTATTTACACATTAATTATTATAAACTTATTTGATAAATACCTTAAATTGACAGGTTTTATTTATATTAATTTGTATGAACATATTGAATATAAATTAGGCAAAATTTAATAAAATCCATTTGTCATTTAGATTTCCAACTATTTTCACAAAATTTCAATTATACACAAGCAAGCGGGTGCAAATATTAATAATATGAAAATATTTATCAAAAAAACTTAACGTCGTGTTAAAGCGGCCTTGTAAAACTGAAAGTTATTTAAAAAAATGTGTCCGTATTCAATAATACAATTGTATACATATTAAAAATATCTATTAAGTAAATACCTTGTTTTTATTTTGACGATTTTATAAACTTCCGCAATAAACGCACACTAGAACTTTTAAGGAACAAAATAAAATTTTCCATTTTAAATGGTAATTAATTGGTATTCTTAACATCTGGGAACATTCATTAATGAAATCGTATGCGTCATAAAGAAGTCGTTCGTTCGGCTTCGGCACTAGTTAGAGATGTAAAGTTGACCAGTCATTTCTTGTTCAATACAGTAGACCAAATTAAAATGCAGGGGCGGGCTGAAAACTTTAATTGCAAATATTTCGAAAACTATGCAATTTAGACACATAGTTTATAAGCGTTTTTTGTTGGGTCTATTAAGATGTTTCTGGTGTTAAAGTAATGTTCCTAATATTGCGAAAATCCTGTATATGTAGCTATATAATGTGTAAATGAATTAAGACACGTTAACAACAAATACTTCTTGGTACGCACAACAAAACTAATATTTTTTTTAAATTATATAGTTTTGGAAATATTTTCAATTAGAATTTCCGGTTCAGCTCTGTGATACCCGTTTAAGACGCTTCTTAAAATATTAAAAGACAACTTCTTTTAAGTGATATATTACCTTATGAATTTTTATATACAGGTTAGCAATTAAACGTTGCACGTCATAATGTAATTTATAATATCACTCACTAGTTTATTTATTTACATAGCGCACTATCATTGACCTAAGTAAGATGTATGCAACCAAACAAACAGAACTGATACATAGGTGACATGTTAATTCTCATCATACTTAACGGTGCAACAATTAATTAGTTATCTTTATTTTATATAATAATTTCACGCGTATATTCTACTGATGGCATTAAATAAAGAAGTTTGTATAAGCACATTTGAACAGAGATATTACTTCATTCTGCACTTGTTAAACTAAATATTCGCTATTTCAGAATAACGTTTTTTAAACAAATTTATTTTCAAAAAAGTATAATTGTTTGTAGGGTATGCAACGAAACCTTCAAATTGACTTTACTTGGAAACGCTAAAATTAAAAAATGCAATAATAAAGGATAAGTTTACCCTCAACCTTATCAGATATCTACGCCTCTGATTAAGCATTCTAAATTTAAATTTTAGAGTTATTTGGGCGTGAAACGTTTATTAAGTGTACAAAATTTCATAATTTTATTGCTTGCCATTTTGGAGCGTACCTTTTTACTTAATTTGTTTAGTACAATACGCCCCAAGAATTATGATATCAATAAATGCACTACCCTTATTTCGCCTCTTATTAATGATGAAAATTGAAGAATGCAGTCAAAAACAATTGTCTTACGGATCGATAAATAAAAATGACTGTATGTTTTCGATTTTAAAGAAACAATAATGGAGACTTAAATCAAAAAATTTTTACAAATATTATGTACTTCTTGTTTTAATCCTACAACAGTAAGATTCCGTAAGACTTATCAACAAACAATATCAATATAATAACAACTTGTAAGCACTCGCAAGTAAATTTGTTCTTCGAAAAGATTGTTAAAATTAGAAGGATCATTTATTACAATCTTAGTTTTGCCCTAAACAAAATACAATAAAACGTCTCTATTGTTGCTTCGCAGGTCTATTTTGGCAGCGTGCTAATTGCTCTAGTTACCTTTTCACTTAATTGTAACCCTTTGTTAGACTGCTTAGCAAACTACTTT
>JAHWXV010140683.1:0-12612 GCA_024586415.1 Phrixothrix hirtus
AATAAGGAATTATAACTATGAGTTTGAGTTGACTAGCACGATACTAAGCTCTAGTGTCTAGCGGGGAATAAACTAACTAAAACTATACTAAGGCTGATTCTAAGTTAACTCGGCACGATAACTAGGATCAAGTGTTTAATGTGGAACTAACTAACTAATTGATAACTAATGTATGATTCCAAGTTAACTGGGTACGATAACGAGGATCAAATGTGCAGAATAAACTAACTGAATGCGATTCCAAGCTAGCTGGGCACGATAGCGAGGATCGAGTGTCTAGTGTAGAATAAACTAACAAAATGCTGCTAAGGTTGATTCTAAGTTAACTGGGCACGATAACGGGGATCAAGTGTTTAGTGTTTGTTACAAAAATGTTTAAAACGGGGTCAATACTTAATAACAAAATATGCGCGTACTTACTGCGTCGGAGCGCCGGGTGTCAGGACGCTGGTGGCGGCGGCAGGTCGTTCACGGCGGGCGCGGCACAGGTCAACTGGGTGGCTGGAAGTCTCGGCAGGCTGTCGGCTGTCGAGACGGCGTTGTCGTCTGAGCGGCTGCTAGTCTGTAGCGGGCTGGCGGAACGTGACAGCGGGCAGCGGAAAACTCCTCGGCGAATCGGCGTTCGGGAGGGCGCTTTACTGATGCCGTCGGCTCAGCTCTACAAACTATCGGATACTTGGTCTCAATCTGCCTACTCCAAGTACCGAATAGTTCCCAACTACTAGTCACTTGGTCTCAATCTGCCTACTCCAAACTTCTAGTAGTCACACCAACTACTGAATTATTTCAGGATTTGGTGCCCCTTTTATACTGCTTGGCAGGAGAAAGTCGCGTAATGCTGGACTGCCATTGGTATTCACGGAAAACCAATGGAAATCGTTCCTTAGAATTGCAGTATGTTTTGCATGTGCAATAAAAGGGACTATTTTCGATCCAGTCCGACAAATATGTCCTCCTCAGGTCAATTCTGGTCTATCTTATCTCAGCGCGTATGACGTCGCCGTTACTACCCGTCCGTACTGCTGTCAACCTTCAGGATATGACCTTCCGTTCATCTGAAGGTGCATCGGCTAGAATGTAAGAAATAGTAAAGGCAAGACACATGTCGCATTTCCTTAATCTAATTCCTGAATTCTTAGTTATCATTAAGAAATCTGATTCGAGAAATCTAATTATCAAATGTTAAATGTCTTTCTAATTATGAATTATAAAATCAATGATAATAGTCTTGATTAAATACAGTCAGCGAAAGCTCAATACTACGATATATAACTAACATGTCACCATCTACTCGGCGTCCTCATGCATATAAAATTTATCTTCTCAATATTTGCGACCTAAATTTTCATTGCTTCTAATTTTATTTGCGTTGAAAGTTCATTGTTTACGACACACTCAATAATATTTTGTTATATCTAATTTAATCGATAAATTCTGTAAGGAGATCATTTTATTAAAAGCTGTAAGTTACTTTCACGGTGTTTACTTTCCAAAGTACACCATGGAAATTATTATAACATGCAATCAACTACCTTCGTAAAATAATTTTGAAAAACAATTTTAAAGTAGAGATTAATTACTAAAGTGAAATGCACAAATTTTTATTATAAAATAGGCAGATAAAATGTGAATGTATAAACCTAAAATATTATATTTTAAGGATTTGAATCTAAGGCAATATTTTTTGCTGAAAATGGAATTTTTTTGAATCCATACGATATATAAATGGATATGAATAACCTAGACTTCAAGATTTCTTATGAGCATGTTCTAGTGAATTAAATTAACTAGAAAGTGTATTAACTTTGGTAAGTAGTTAAAAGCGAGGTAATATTATGGTTTCCCCTCGTATTTGAAATAAAATATGATTTGTTAAATTAATTATTGACAACAAATTATAAAAACAAATAAATGATATTCATAATAATATGGCTAGCCACAGGTAGGCAAAATAATCAAGTCTTACAATTAATTTGAGATCATAATGAGAGAGGTGAATTTTTAATGACTGAAGCGTGTATCCCACTGAAAAAGAGCTTAAAGGCACGTTACCTCCGACCATCATATCTTTACACATAAAGTACGACTTTTGCACTCAATTACGTTCTTGTGTTTTATTATACAATACTTTGGCTAATACTACGTGTGGTAAATAATTGATACCTAAGTAATGCAAAAAAACTGCGTAGTTCAACAAAAGTTACACTGAAAAATTCACGGTTACACGCTAGAAAGTCTACATACGTATGATGAAATATAATTAATAATTCATCAGTGATAATCTAAAATTTGTTGGTACAATAGTTTTTATGACACGACGGATTTGTCTCTTAGTCTAATTCATCTAATTAATTTACAGAAGTGTCTACCAGAAAGCTCAGTTGCGTATGACAGATAGTAGAATTCGGATAAAATTAAATCGGTGACTTACAGGAGGTTGTTTCGCTTAATTAGCCAGAGATGTTAGATAGGTAACAGACCATAAAAATTGGCATATCCACAAAACTACACCCTTAGGTGTTTCTTTGATGTCGGATATTAAATTTTGAGGTTCGTACACCAAAATACGGAACTCAAAACAAAGGACATTTCGACCAGTTACTTTGATATTCTTTTAATGTACTACATCGACCCAAACATCTAAAATTTTATCAAATTTAATGAGATTCAAATTTAAAATCTATCTGCACACAATGACAGTCTAAACAGAAGTCCTTTAATTAACATTTTTCCTGATTAGTGAAACTGAGAGAAGAAACATTCTGTTATTTCTTTTTATATCTTTGATTCAATTTTCTTAGCCTTCTTTTAAAAACGCGTGATTTTATAACGGTCCGGAAAGTTCTATGGGCCTCTAAAGGTTGTTAAAAATGCCGATTACTCTGAATTAGCTAGTAGATCCGGTAGCAACAGTAAAGAATGGGAGGTTTTACGGTTTTTAATTGAAATAACTGGGCTAAAATTCAGGACAGCTTGCAAGAGTCCAAAATCGGGGAAAAGGACATTACTTTTGAGCGTCACCTTATCTAAATGTCTTAACGGAAGATATTCTTTCAGAATATCTAAAGGTTTTTAAAAATGCCGATTACTCTGAATTAGCTAGTAGATCCGGCAGCAACGGTAAAAAATGTGGCGTTTTACGGCTTTTAATTGAAATAATTGGGCTAAAATTCAGGACAGCTTGCGAGAGTCAAAAATCGGGGAAAAAGACGTTACTTTTGAGCGTCACCTTATCTAAATATCTTAACGGAAGATATTCTTTCAGAAATGATACGATAAAGAGTCTATTTTCGATCGTAATGCGATGCTTTTACTGTGAGATACATGCGACATACTCATTTAGCATAAGGCACTGGAAAAGTACTCTTAATGTAGTTCGGTTAAATTTACAATTTATAAAAGCTTTACCGACTTAGGTCTAACGTTTACCTGTAAGAAAGGTACTGTTATGCCTTACTACTAAAGTTACTTAGGATATGAAATAATAGGATCACTTGTTTTTAACTAAATCGCTTATAATGAAAATAATAAATTCATACAGGCACTAAGAGAACAACCAAATGAACAATCACTTACTAATTAAAACTACAATAAAGAGGGGACCCCGGAATTTGACTGCTAAAAACTACCTTACCTAATAACAAGATATTGACTCCTTTTGTTAAAGGTGGTCTAAAATTACGGTACTTATCTAGATTAACGGTTTAGTTTTGGTTCGTTAATTAAACAAAACTCTCTAACTGCTACTTGATCGTAGTAACTCCCCTAGCGATTTAATATTACATTACGAAACACGGGTTGATTGTCAGAATCACCAGTGAAGCTTGTTGACTTATAAGGTGAAAAGAACTTATTCATAAAATGTTATTTACTTATATTTGCGTCGAATTACGTGACTTTTGATAGCACGTCCTAATACCTATAGCATTTCATGACTACAGCGTACGTGAAGTACTTTCCCAGACGTCCTACAGCCCTACAACCAACTTGAACGAGGGTAACGAAGATTCGTCCCAATTTTTTCAATTTCCAATGAAGCGCCAATCTGCCTAATTCACCATGATTCAGGCATTCGGTAGTCGTTAAGGGTATCTAGTTCGTACTTTCATGAATTCTTGCGCGGCCTTACTAAGCGCTAACGTCACGCCTCACTATAATGTACTTTCACTTGAGAGATCTGATCTCAACTGTCTACTTTTATACCGTTTCACCTTGAGTTTGCCGGGACAAGGGGGGTTGGCAGTTTCCGTCTATTTATAAAAGCATACACATTGATGTTGTAGATTGTTTTTACAACGGGAACCGGGGGTTTTCAAATATCAATAATTATAAAAAAAATTGGTAGCAACCTGTGAAATCCTTGTTTATAATTTTAAATACAAAATTGGTATTGGAGTTTGCCCATTTGATTTTGTTATTAATTTACTTATATTTATAGGGTGTTCTCAAATCAATGACAGATGTTGCAGGAATTCTAGATGCGCTTACAATTTTCCAAGAACCAATAATCGATCTCAGGCCCTAATATTGCAGATTATAAATAGAATTATGTGGTCATACAGAAAACCTACATGTACTTGGAATTAAACGTTAAGGAACTACAATTCAGCAATTTAGTAATTTTAAATTTAACTGTTTTCGATTTTAATTAGGATTTAAGAATTCCCACACTTCAATATTTACAGGGATTTTAAATCTACACTTTTATAAAATTCAATCTTATTAAATAAATCTTCCAGGAGGGGTCTAATTAGATAAAAGAAGCCCTTAAAGGTGATTATAAGATAAACAGAATTAAATGATAAAGGGTTTATAGCGATGAAATTAATAATTAACATTTGTGCAGCTTAACAGGATTTCTGTAAATTGTTTTAGCATAAATAAAGTAAACGTAGTTAGTTTGGAACGGATGCGGACTTTTACGTAGGCAATTTGATTTATTAAAAAAGCATTTTAATATATTTAAACTCAAATGGCTGCAAAAATGTGATGTTTATCTAAATTTTACAGGATCGTTGACAATGGGCCATATTAAAGTGGAATATTTGGAAGAGAAAAGTTCCATCAAAATACTAGATGAACTAAGTAAAGCCACGCCACAAGTTACAATTGATAATGTTATTGCTACCATGAATAATGGTTACAGAGACCTTATGCGAGCTAGATGTTCTTGTTACAAAATGTCGTTGTTTGCGTGTTACTTTCTTCGCTTAGTAATCTAAAAAAATAATAATACCTTTAATAATTAAAAAATAACGCATTCGCTTGTGAATTATGTCTAACCCGTATTAATCTTGTTGATGAATTAAAATAATTAAAAATGGTATATAGATTTAATATGTAATATGATCATAAAAATAATTATAAAAACATAAAATATTTCATTTATTGGCATAAGCAACTCTGATTAATTAATTAAGATTACTAGTACAATAGAATACTTCAATTGCCCCGTACGAGTGGGGATTTGTTGTAAATCTAACTAAAACCTTTCAGCAGCAAAAAACGAGAAGCAAGGCTAGGTAAAGACAGGAATGAGTTTGGAAATAGATTCCGTGATAGGAATAAGTGTAAATAATGTTCCGGCATTCATCTCAGAAATAATTTCTTCTTCAAATCAGGAAACTACACGTAACCTGAATCAGAGTAAGCAGTTCCAGGAATCGAATGCCGAATTTTCCGAATGCTAGACCCTAGTGTTGACCGCTTGTAAGCGCGTCTTAATATTTTAGGCTAATGCCAGATAAATTGTTTAGAGACACCCGGTATGTCAGTACATATTATTAAAACTGTGCGCTTAATTGAATACACATGGACAATAATGCAAAAACATTAATTTAAAATCAGATACTCCTAATTACAAAGTATTTCTAGCTAAAATAGTCATTTAAATCTTCCCTTGTCTAATAATAAATTCAATTTAAACATAATATGACAAAGCGCAATATATTTTGGTCATCAGCAAATTCATAGACAAGCTAACCTTGAACAAGTAACGAGGTAGACACAATAAGAGAAGCGAGCTCTCCAGTTTTCTTCACGAAGGCAAGTGCACTTAAAACAGGTCTGCGTCCTGGTTCAAATTTAAGTTAATGGATGAAGAGCAACCCCATCTAACTTTCTAGTATAATAGCGAATTAAGGGTAATTCATTATTCCACGGCTTCTGGCGGATTTCACTGGGTTCAACCTCATCCCTCGCCCGTGTCCTACAAGGGTAGGGATGGTTTCGTGATGTATATTAAGAGTGCGGTACAACCTAGAACCTAAGGGAATGGCGCGCTAGCAGTCACAGCGAGGTGGTCGTGTCTGTTAGTTGCTCCTGTTTCTGTCCTTATGCCGTAGCTTAGACACCTTTTACATATATAGCGGTCGGTCGGGTGCAGTACACCACTAATTATTGTATTCGTATCTATTCAATCCGATAAATATGAATGAGTTACAAGAGATCGCTGAGTCCGTCGCAGCTAGCTTCAGAGCCGGTAACAACCACGAAGCAAACCAAAAAATGGGAGCATTTTCTGGTTCCCTAATGGTAAGGATTCAAGACCTCAAATTGAAAAATTTGGATTACGCGGGAAGAGTGGAACAGGCTGTAAGGGAATATACTGCCCTTACAAAAATCAAACTAGACAACCTAGTGCGAGTTCAAGCACAGTGAAACGAGCCACGGCGGACGTCAGAAACCTTCTGGATACCGAGATGGATTACGCCTCCGAAGAGGACGACGGAAACCAGGAGTTCAAACTGGTCCAAAACTGAAAAAGAAAACCAACAGGACGTGAAAACGCAGGTCCGTCAACGAAGATCTCCGCCAGCAACGGGTAAAAGCCCTTATCAGACTCTGAGCCGGAAAACGCTCGAGAAAGGGAACCACCAAAAACGAAAAAGACGAAAACACCTCCCATTGTGCTCCGTGAAAAAGCAGCATGGGCAAGCATCCTCGACACGCTCCACGAAGCGAACATAAGCCCCAAGGGCAGCCATCAACACAGCCTTGGGCATAAGGATCCAGTCTAACTCTGAAGACGACTTCAAACAAATAGTAAAACTACTTGACGATAAGCAGTTGCCCCATAACACTTATCTATTACCAAAAGATAAGCCAATTCGTGTCGTGATTAGGGGGTTGCCAGAGTCATTATCAGGCGCAGAAATTCAAAACGACCTTGTAAAGAAAGGCCTAGGAGTCCTCAAGGTGAAGAGGATGCTAAGTAGCAAAGATAAGAGCCCATTGCTACTTAGCTACGTAGAAATGGCAAAATCGGTGGAGGGAAAGAAGATCTACGACCTCAAGCAGGTACTGTACTTAAGCGTACGTGTGGAAACTCCGCGAAAAGGCAGGGGGGCGTGATCCAATGTCACCGCTGCCAAAAGTTCGACCACTTGCAACAGTGCCGCAAGGCCGCCCCCGCGTGTGAAAAGTTCGCGGGTGAACATCATACCTTAGACTGTGGAAATGTGCGCGAATCCGCCGCAAAGTGCTCAAACTGCCGGGGGGAACACACCGCAAATCACAAAGGGTGCCGACAGTACCCGAAGTCAAAAATGGCAACCCAATAAATGCCAAAGGTCGCAGTTCATCGCGCCGGCCTGTCATACGCAGACGCCGCCAGAGGACAACAACCCACAGCGGAGAAGAAAAACTCCGAAAAAGAAACACCGCAGCACAAACCAAGTGGGTGCTGCACAATTATCATGCAGAAGCTGACCGAAGTGGCCAGCATCATCGTAGAGGCAACAAAATATGCGCTCAACTTTGCGGAGGGCATCGCCAAAATCCTTACAAAACTCTCGGACATCCTAGCGGTGCTCAGGGAGGAACCATAAGGAGGCCACGTCCCGAGGTGGGAAGCAATAGCTTAAAACTACTGCACACGCGAAACCTACATTATTTGGTACATTCTGTAGTTGGTTAAAGGAACAGAAATCCAGGTACTCAATCACCATTGGAAATAAAATAGAACCTAAGGCGTTGGCACCGTCCCGGGCTCGCTACGTTTGAAAATTTACGCATCTTGCCTTTATGTAAGTGATGCTTTCAATATAAATTTATGGTCGAATAGTGATATTACTAGGTTCCCTATTTGCACTAATTCAATTCCGCTGGAACCTTAAGTTCGATCACGTAAAAAGAAAAAACCACTGGGTTAACATTATAAATAACAGACTGAATTTGCCTTAGTGTAGGATAGTTTGAATTATTGAGGCCCTTCAGACTAAGTTATATTACCTAATTTAGGATTAATTATAAGTTTTAGAAACGAGGGATTCCCGAAGGTAGTTTTTTCATAGAGAGATCGTTTGCTTATTTTGATGAAGAGATTTATGTAAATTGTAGAAACTGTAGATTTGTCCTCTTTTCATTATACGAAATATTTAATTAACAAATTTCTTCTTATTTTCTTATGAATAGTCTAGTAGTGTAATGACCAAATATTTTCTTTTAGGTATTAATTAGTAGCAAGTAAATAACGTATTTCAGATTGTACGTCCGATTTTTTAACCCTATCGAAGGAGGAATCCGGCGATGTACGAGGAACAATTCGATAGTAAGTATGTACCATTTTCGAATTCAACGTATAGGGTAGGAATACGGTTTATTTGTTTTCCCGTTCCGAAACAGCTGACCTTTAGACAATGCTAAAACAAAGTGGCGCCTTAATCACGACTATTTTCTTGATTTTTGACTTTCGCAAATCATTCCTGAAGTTCAGCTTAATTTCATCGCCAACGTAGAATCCCCCTAACTCCACTGTGGTGGCCGGAGCAAACTAGCTGATTCAGGGAAATTAACATCCTTACCACCCTCTGGGACGCAAGGAGCGTTTCAGCTCGTTATACATTGCAAATAACTAGGTCAGTATTTTTGCACTATAATAATTAATCGAGGAAAAAGCACAATCCGCAAATCTAAATAATTTAGAGCTTACTGTAAATTCCTTAATTTCTTATTTTACAAACTGAGAAAACAAGTTATCATGATTGGAAATATCAAAATTTACATATACCTAGTCTAGAATATGTTCATATTAAAATAATAAAACAGATGGGCCACACCTTTCTCGCATAAATAGGAATTTAAACTTGACATAATTAAAAGAAATACGTCCCGAAGTAATTAAATATTAAACAATTATTCCCTAAAAATGTAATTGAATATTAACAAAGTTAAAGCGTATTTACATCGTGTCTTACTACCAAGCGAGCCGAATTTTCAAACAAACCCAACCAATACCATTATTTTAAAAACCAATATCAAAGTTTTTATACTTTAGCAATTAACTGTAAAAAATTAAACGTACCAGCGAAGATAAATCTAAATTCTTGAATTTTAAAACATATACAGGTTAGGTAGAAATTTTTGTAAACCGGAAGTCTTTAGAATATAATGATATGAATATAATAATAATATTTATTAAACAAACCATCAATGATAATAACAAAAAAAAGAATAAATTTAAGTATAATTAAACATAAATAATTGTAAATTATTGGATAAATAAATGAAAACTAAGTAGAAAATGATATAACACAAAATAGTATAAACATTATAAATATAAATAGAATACATGGATTCGAATAAAGGAATAATATAAGTGTACGATTCCAACGAGGATTTAAATGTACGAAGTGTTCTAATGGTTCAGATTTAAGAAACTGCACAAATTGTAATCAGTATGATACGTTATATAATCCTCTATTTAAATAAAATAAATGATGATAACTTGATGTTTTAAAATAAGATCAAGTTAAAAAAAGTTGTGTGATATAACTGATCAAACTTAAGTAAAGGGAATTATTGAAATAACAACTAGACTGTCATGAATAATACACATAAAACAACACTTAACTTACTTTACAGTCTCAGTTTAGGAAAATTATGAAATTAGCTTTATGATAACACAAAATTCGATATTTAGCAAATTGCGGATCATTGCATCAACATTGCCGCTAAATGAAGCTGAATAAAAAATTACATACCAGTTGAAGTTTGATAATATTTCAGCGATAGCTGATACAGATTCGTTATACCATTTTTGTTGACATATCGTTATAAATACGAGTAGAGGCGGTGATAGTAATTTGCCCAAAAGTGCTCTTGAAAAAAAACCAACCGGTTTCTCTACTTCATTATACAATAAACCTGTTTAAATTGAATATTTGAATATAATATATTTATTCTGCTACAATAAAAGCGACTTGTAGCCAGTTCAACGGTGTAGTTAAAGTGAAGCCAAAACTCTTACGTATAGGTGAGCCAATTGTTATTATAGAAATAATTTAATATTAATTCTACGAACCCCAAGATCACGTTTAATATTGCTTTGCAGAAATATTGATTCTAACTTAAGAAAATTAATTCAAAGATAACTCTAACGCTTTTAGATCGTTAGACGTGAAATAATTGTTATCCATTAGCTTTATGAATTTAAAAAGGAAAAGAAAAGGACTGTAGCCTAATAATGTCAGTGTCCGTCATCTGTAATCGCATCTTGATTTATTTAAGATCATTGCATTTCTCATTATGTGTCGTAGAAAATAATATAAAGAAGTTTAGCCGTTTTAGTTAAACAATTTATAATTTAGTAACAATAATTTATAAATATCCCTCCGACAATGCTTTATGAAACGAGATGACCAAAAAGTTCAAATTTCCTGTATGCTATTTCGTGGAACATTTAATGTGCAGCTTAATGGTCTCAAATAAGCTAGGATATGAATACAGATAGCGACAAAACGAGGTTGTTTTATTAAAGTGAATTAAAAAGGTTTCCTTTTCAACATCGTATTATAAAAACTACTTTAGCTATCAAAAAAGATTACAAATTAAGGGTTTTTCTGAAATTATTGTACCGACTGAAATCGTCAGTTCACTGCACTCCAGTGATGTTAAAAGGCAAGGCGGCGACCTTTTACGTGTAATCCGGTCTTTGGCGATGCTTTAAACAATTATTAAGTTTCGTAATAAAAGCTTTTCTAACATTTATTACTAACAAACATAGAAAATGATTATATAATTGGTTTATTTAAAAATAAATTTTGTGTACCTCCAAAATAAGTTTAACGCCTCATCTACATGTGCAATTCAATGTAAACTTAAATGTCCTTATATTAAGTTCACGTATAAAATGTATCCGTGATTTACGGCAAATGATTTTATACAATGTCTGTAAGTATAACGATTCTAAAAATAAATAACGTAAAAAGCACTTTAACTTGCAAGAGTTTTATGTTTCTTTAATAAAGTGCATGTTTCAAGTATTTTTTGTTTTATTTAGTTAACTTTTCTCTTTTATATCGGTAAACATTTTAACAAAAGCAGTGTTTTAGCGCAGTTGCATTGTATATCTTTTATATTCTTAAACTGTCGATTTGGGGGCAGCAAAATGACGTGGTGTTAATACAGATAATGCTTAGAATGTATTAAACGTTTTATGACCGGTGTAACATACTTTTTGCATAAAACGATTGCTTCCCATTATTTTTAGTAATATTGACTATAATGCGATTTAAAGGTTTTCATAATAAAGAATCGATAACACCAGAACCAACATATAGTGGAAGCACTTACCACTATTTAAAACAAAGTGATTATTGAGATTAAAGGCAAAGAAGATTTATCGCTACCTCAAGTTAATTCTGATCGATTCACCATAAATTAAAGGCAATTCAGAATTGTTAATTAAATGTAACTAAACTATAAATGATTTTAAATCAAGAACGCAAATGCTTATAATACGTAACTTCGTAAAATACTCCACCTGTATAAGGTAATATTAAAAATTGTTTCAAAATTCATTGGGCGATTCTATGGAATAAACGAGAAAGCGATTTACAGTAAAATTTACTATAAAAATTATACCTTTTTAGACGGGGTACCTATGTTACGTGTACGACTGCCAAAACCCAACTCGTATTACGACAACATGAGTAGGTATATACACGCTAGCTCTAGTTCGGTAGTTAGGGCATCCTACAAACCCTGTTGAAACGAAAGTCTAGGAATTTACTCAATTGCAGCTAAACTAAAGAAAAAACAATAATCAATATAGTGGGATGTGGGCGCCACTTTCTTAACCTCCTTGAGACTACCTCGTACCCCTAAGAACGAAAGGGTATGAATTGGTACTTGTTGAATGGCTGAAAAATAATTGTTAAATAACCTTAATAAATCGTTGTCATAACAACTATCTAATAATACAAACGTCACATAGTCTATAGGTGTTCATTAAATTATTTATTATTCGGTGGTGACGAAAGTCACTTGAACTGATACTAGGGTATATGGCTAATTAATAAGCACAAGGATCACTCACACAATATTTACACTCGATTAATAAAGGATCCCATGCTTAAACTAAGTTAACTCTGATTTGATAGACAATTAAATAATTATTTCCCAAGCTCAGTCCCAATGAAATATCCGAAATTAGTGAAGTGTCAACAACTGTACTGACGTAATCACTGATTATATCTAATTGACATTGTATTGTAATAATTTAGTGATCAATTGGTACATAGTTTACATATTATACTTTTATCCTTGCAGTATCGTCCATGTTATATATATATATATATATATATATATATATATATATATATATATATA
>JAHWXV010140704.1:0-10820 GCA_024586415.1 Phrixothrix hirtus
TAAAAGAAAACTTGTATGCGTGAATACGCCGATGATACTGAAATTTATTTTAATTAACGTTCAGATCCTTTTGCCTAAAATCATTAACATTTACGTGTGTATTATAAATCTTTATAATTGGATGTTGAATGTAAAAAATAATTTGGCAAAATGGTATGATGAGTTAGGCCGGACCCGTGCAGTTAGGTGCGGGGCGAAAGCATTAAGTTCAATTCTGTTCTCTCTATTGGGTTAAACGTACCTTTAATAATTTGTGTCACTGTGAAATGGAGTTATATAGCTATTTTTGTCATTAACCATACGATGACTGGCATCACCTGTTTTATTATTATTAAATTAACTACTAGGGTTATTGTCAAAATTCTAAATATTACCTATGTTCTAAAATTCCAGTCAAATATCACTAGGTGGCAACAGTTTAAAACGCATCACGATGTTAACTAATTAAATTTTGCATGCAGCAACGTTCTTAGAATAATTTGCAACTTGTTGGTACAACAGCTTCACTGCCATAGATGGTTTGAATTGAATTATTATGATCTAATACTTTAGGGGTTTTATCTATTTCAGTCGTGGCTAATTTTGAGACAGACGCTTACTCTCTTAATCATGAATAAGTGCATCCCGTGTCCAACCTTGCTTAACTTTGACGATGGCTAAAATGTAACAACAATGCTTTTTGCAACTTTTGAAAATTTATTATTTAAACAATTATGCATTCAACGTGACGAGTACTTACCGCGCCCAACCTTGTTTAACGTTTGTGAACGTCGTATGAGGAAGTGGCAAAGTGTTTATTAACAGCGACATAGTTCTCCAAAGCGATGTTCATTCCCTTTAACCCCCTATTTTTATTTTTATCTCCATCATCTTCACTGGCATAGATAGTTCGAATGGAATTATAGTGATAAAATTTATTTTGAGATTATAACTAAAAATTTTCGGTCTTGGATAACTCCAAGAGAGACGCTTTCTCTTTTAATCACGAGCAAGTATTTTGCTGTGATTTGCATCCAGCTCAGCCAATTTCACCGGTTCACTGTTCACATAAGAGATTTCCAGAAGTTAATTCATCGCATTTCTACCAGCCGCAATCTGTGGTAACATATCTGCTCAATTATTTCATATTTCAGGCAGTAATTACATAACTTATATTTTTTCTCTTGAATAAAATTATTTTGTTATATATTTTCTTTTATTTATTTATGATACATGCCAACATTATTTATCACAAACTGTATAATCGTTAAACTGCTTATTATGTTTTCAAATAGTTTTATTTTCAAAGCTCATAGCAGAATACTTGTCTACTCAGTTAATTATTTAGATCTGGTGGGACACATCCTTGAATTTCTAGCTGGAGTGTGCTCTTCCCACCTTTATTAACGATTAACTGTTGCAATCTGTGCAATGGAAACTAATTACAAAATAAAATTAAGTAGAAAAAAATATTCCTGACTAACTTACAGAGCGAAAACGTTTAGAGAACACTTATACATTAAGCGCAAATCAGATGCGGTCGCTGGTATTAAATAATTTCCGCACAGTGAAAAAAATGTGGATTTGCAGCCAAAATAAGAAAAGAACTTGGTATTCACATTTGGAATAAAAGGAATACGAAGGCCATCCCGCAGACTTATGCCATGCCCTGTACTTCACCACATATTTTATTAATCGTTCCAAAGTTCAAAGTTACTTCAATCTTCGCGTGTTTTAGTTGTTATTTTCTTAAGCTTGAAAAGGGAAATAATTTATATACCTAACTTTTTGTTAATGTTTGTGTAGAAATGTTTAGTAATATAGCGTCATATGTTTGTGACACGTTATATATATTAAATTTGAAGACACCAGAAACCTTCTGGTTTCTTATTCTTAATGCGCACTTCTTCAAGGGCTTAAGGGCTTGTAGAATGCCTAAAAAAAATTACTTGTGAATACAGTTTACCTTCGTATAACGCGGAGATGGAGTTCCAAAAATATCATGCGTTATATAGGGTATCTCAAAAATAAATATAATTTTTAAAATATTAATAATTATAGTATTAAGTCTAACCTTGGCTTGCACGCCGTGCCGATAGTAATATCGTTGCCCTCGATGTTTATTACACATCGGTATATCTTGAATTAGTGTAATTTAATGTTTCAATGATATTGGAGCCCCGAGAAACACTTCTCATATCTCCGACGGATTTTTAAGCGTTTTGAGATGCGATTTTGTTGTCGGTGGACTGTAGTCGGTGCGTGCACCGACTTCCCATTGTGGGTGGAGTGGGGTCTATTCTGGCAATTAATTTAATATTGCTAGAATTTCTGGTAGGCATAGCATTATTTTTGCTATGCCCTCCGATATTGTGCCACACTCCTTCGTGGCGTCCACGAGAAGTCGGCCGACCTGCATCAGCTGTTCCAGGCTGAACAGCTTCTCGGAAATTGGTTCCATCGAAGTGCGGGGCTCCTCCCCTTTTAGTGCTGCGGCGTACGATACACCGCAGATATTTTGGGCGGTTAGGGCACCCCTGGTAACTTGCTGTATGCCCGCCTCCGCAGTTTGCTCACTTGGCGGGCCCTTCGAGGCTTTTCACGCATTCCGCTGTCTGGTCAGCGGCGCATTTGATACACTTCGGCCTCGCGTGACACCGCCGCTGGGTCTGCCCGAACTTTTGGCACTTGTGACACTGGACTGTTCTTCCCGATTTTTTCGGCGTCTCGACGGTAATATGCAGGCTTAGCACAGCCTTGATGTTGAAAATCTGTTTTCCCGCTGGAGATTTCTCCACCTCCAGGTGGTTTAAAGGCATTGGGATTTTCTCAGGTCCCTTGCGCATCCTCCTAACCGATAACACAGGGATTCCTTGGCGTATTAGGTCGTCCTTTGTCTTTTTCTTCGCTATTTCTTGCGGAAGGCCACGAATGACCACCCGCAGAGGCTTCTCTTTATTGAAGAGGTGAGTGTGGAAAGGAATTTCCCTCTCCTTGAGATAATTGACGACCTTCACGTGGTCACCATCGTTGTGTAGGTAGAGTTTTATACCAAGGGCCATGTTATTGGCTTCGTAGTTCTTGACTTACAGGCTGTGGAGATGTTCGCAAACCTGGATCCAGCAGGATTTTTCTCTTATGACGATCGGTGGCACTTGTTCACTTTCTCGTCTTTCAATGGTGGCGTTTGTTGTGAGTGGGTCGAACCGTTGCTGGTTTGGAGTTTTGCTGCCGGTTCCGTTGCAGCTAGTTTTCGGGATTTGCGCTTCTTCCGCTTTTGCTGCACAAACCCCTCGAGGACTTCATCCATCTTTTCTTCTTTTTCTTCGGAAGTTGCGCAGTCAGGGTTGCTGGTTGCTAACTTCCTGACGTCTTCTTCTGCGCCCTTCTCCATGGCGAGTAACTTAATTTTTTCTATTGCTTCGTCGTCTTCTTTTATAATTGTTCTGGAGAAGTTCTCCGCATCTTCCAAGTGTCTTCTCATCATAGCTAGTAGCTCTTGCGGAATTCCTTTCCTTATTTCGGCACTAAAGTACACTTTTGCCGGCGGTTGTTCCATGGCTAAGGCCTCGTCGAGAGTTTTTAGCATGCCAAGGGTGGCTACCCTTTGGGAGTCGCTAATTATACGCGTCATGGTAATGGAGGTGAATTAGGCACTATCAAACACGTAATTGTATAATTACGCACTATCAATCATCTATTTACTGAGTTAGATACCGCAACCGACCCACCGCAGCAAAGTGAAGGGGCCTAAGTTACAGTATCAAAGGGTACTAGAGCAAACAACAAACACGACTGTACTTGTTGAAAGCTCAGCCCTCACTCTTTGAATTAGGAATAGCATTTCCTTGTAAAGATATTTATTCCAGAAGATTACGTTAAAAGGACTTTGTTATTCTATCTGTCATATTTTAGAACAATTTTTCAATATCCGGTACACAAATCTAACAGGAAAATAAAATCATTTTTTCAAAGCAAAATAAATAAATAAGTAATGTATTATCCAGTTGTTTTTTTTGTTTACAATTGTAAGTTTTAGGGAATAATATTATTACTGATCGACGTAAAATCGATTAATTTGTTTTAGAATACATTCATTACGCACGTTACAAATTTTAAAACAAAATTAATTGTATTAATATCATGTCTAACATTTATGTAAAACAATTTAGAATACTAAGTTTTTAACAAATAGTTTTGGTAGCAAGCAATATGTTTAAAAATTAAATCTTAAAGTGTAACGATCCAGTTAAAATTGTTTTGTTAATTCAAAGAAAGTAAATAAGCCAAAGAGATTTTATAGGTCACATTACCACCAGCACGACGTAAGCAAACATTGCGTGTTTTAATAACCATATCAAATTATAGTAGTAGGTTTTTACGATCGTTCAATTCATAATTCCTTTTATTTAGTAGACACGATTGTATTTAAAGCAAATTAGGGCATTTAAATTTTCAAAATTAGTAAATCGTGTTTGATAAAACATCACAAGAAAAGGCACACTTTTCTTATACTTGTGGATAGCTATATCCGCCATTTGCGCGGTGTCACTTATTTTTGGGACACACTTCATACAAAATATAAGGCTGTTGCGTTGCGTAACGTTTTTGGTAAGCGTGTGAAATGAAGCTATACAACAAGTTCTAGATAGCGTTACATTAAAACCACAACCGTGTTATAAATATATGGGTACCGCATTATACGAGGGTAAACTGTATTTCAATTTTTCCTTAAAATACTGTAAACTTAATACAAAGCCTTTGTTAATCATATGTTTGTCGTAATAAAAATAAATGACAAATTACTAAAACATAAATGTTGTAAATAATAAATTCTCAATATGGCATTTTTCTAACAGGTCACTATAATTACGTCATTCCGATTTGTTATTGTTATTTTTCGAGAATTTTCACCTAAAAAGTTTAAAGAATGTAACGATTATAAGTTGCTGAAAATATGCATTTTACAAGTTTAATTAATATAATCAACATACAAAAATACACTAATTAAGTAAAAATATACTAGATATTTTCTTAGAAATGGTTAAATAAGTATCGTAAATTCAATATTTAAAATGTCACGTTCATATTAGTTGACGAAGAAATCTCAAGTTAAAGGGATGCAAATGTGCAAACCTAACGTATCTCAAATGACGTACAACAAACTCAAGTTCAAAATAAATATGTCATTAGTTAAACTAACCGAGAAAAGAAGTTATCATGGTAACGCAAAAAACCATATAAGAAGTAACACCTCTAAATTTAACGTCTTTTGCTAAGTTACCGGTTTGAAGGGCGAGTTTTCTGGTTAAGTTAACGAAACAGTAAATCGTGACGAACAAGATTTTTTTGCAAGGAAGAAAATTTTATTTTACTTCTACACGAAACATCCTTCGATTAAATAATAATCAACGTCAAAAAGAGGAAGCAACTCCAGATTCTTATCACCCAATTAATTGAAAATTATTTCGAATATTTCTCTATAAACAATCTGGAATGAACATTTCTCATGTTAGTAAAGTTTTAAATGTTTAATTATAGACTATAGACTTGGGGATAATATCCTAAATTTATGTTTAACAGAAGGCGCTTAATTAATAACAATGTTTTAATTATAATAAAATAAAAACCTTACATGCGTCCTTAATTTTATTAATTAAGACAATAGCTTGTAAGTTATACGTATGTTTTTAAAAATGTGTTTGTTTTCAAATAAATTGTTTATTGCTTACGTAGTCTAATCTAATTTCCGGTTTGGATACCGCCATAGCAAACAAACAATACCTGAAGTCATTGTGGTTTGGTGTCAATAGGATGATACATTTCTACCTAAAATATTTTGATATTGCGGTAACCTATAGTTCTACGTACTCCTTGATTAAATCATATTCATTAATTAAAGAAATATACTGCGAACAAAGTGTACTGTAAAACAATTTGCATTTTGTGCAATTTAACCACCTTTAATGCAATAAATTAAAATTTGAACAATTTAAATGAATTTCAACACATTATTAAATAGTTTAACAAGTTTTGTTTATGTGTACGGTAAAGAAAGTGTTTCGTCGTTCGTAGTTCTCGTAAAAAGAATCTAAAACATTTATTTTGAATCATTTATTCACATTTACTTTAGTTTGTATCATACAGGGTCCGGCATAAAAATATATTCTTTTTTAAACAAGAATAAAAATAGCAATACAAATCTTGGACAACATTTTATTTTACTATCGTACAGAGCAATGTTTGACATTTAATTAAACATGAAACATTGAACTTATAATGAGTTTTGAATATGGCGTTTTCCAGATGTTTACCTTCACGAGCGATACATTCTTGTAATCGTACAGTGAAGTTCCGCATTACTCGGCGAGTCATTTCCGGTGGTATGGTTGCGATGGCATTCTGAATGACATTCTTCCACTTTTCGATCGCCTGCGGCCTCTGTTTAAACACTTAAGTCTTCAAGTGTCGCAACAAGATGTAATTGCAAGGGGCGACGTTTGGCGGCCGATCAGGTCACGGAATGTCACCATTTAACGAAACAAGACTGCCTGGAAACATTTCTTGCAGAACCGCCCTATGCGCGGGCACTCCATCTTGTTGGAATCACAAAGGCGCATCCCTTGGTTGTTTATTGAGACCGGGCTTCAAAAAGTTGCGCAACATTGCAACATAGCGGTTGCAAGTAACAGTCACTGTGCGTTCGCTTTCCTTCAAGAAATACGGCTCTATGATGCCGAATTTTGCAATAGCACACCAAACAGTTACACCCTGACTGTGGAGAGGTCGCTCATGATGTTGTAGAGGATTGTGCGGGGCCCAATATCCGAAATTCTGTTTGTTGACGAACTCCGATAAATGGAAAGTTCCTGCATTATCATTATTTTTGCGGGTGAAATTTTAGATGACCATGTAGAATTCTTCGCACACTCATATCAGGCAGCCCCAACGCAAAATGTTGTGGTGATCTAATGATAACTTGAATCAACGCTGCGAGGTCTACCTGTAGATTTCCTTTTCAATACTAAACTACTCTGTCGGAAATTGTGTACCCACAACAATATGGTTCCTTGTCTGAAACTCTTTCGTGTCGATCAACACCGAAATGAATGCGAAATTTTCACTGCGTCGCAATCACGGAATCACCATTTTGAAAATACCTCTCTAACACAAATGCACGTTGTTTACCGTTCCACGCCATGTTGGTAACTGAAATAGCAAGGTTTGTGCTACTCAAGGACATACGACTCGAGCGCCGATTGCTACAGCAGCGCGGAGGCGTGTTCAAATAGGGTATATCTTTATGGCGGACCCTGTACATAATTTACACCTTCTTTACTCAACTACTGTCGAACAATTAACTATGCGGGTATCTTGCTACCCATTTGAAGAGTAGCCGCACATGACAATAATTTACCCCGAAGCCAAGCTGGTTTGTGTTAGGTAACCCTAACCACCTTGAATGGGTTCGACAGACAGTGTGTATAAAACTATCTATGAATACATAATGGTTCGAATTTCACAAGTTACTCATTACGGTAATATATGTTTATACGAGGTTTATCAATTGCAACCCATGTTTGGTCCATAAAAATTCATTAAAAAATGTATTAACAAATAATTATCACCACAATTAAGGCGCATATCTCATTCTTTTATCAACCGAGGTTGGTTCATAGAATTTTCGTGATCACAGCGCCCGACTGAAAACAGTTACCTTTCAGCACCTTTTTCAGTGGCCCAAAAATATGGAAATCGCAAGGCGATCAATCCGGGATGCTCTAAAATCCTCCAATTAGTTTGTTTGAGATTTTCTTTAACTACGTTGGCGAAATGAGGCCGAACATTGCTATGAAACAGAACGACATCGCGTAAAAGACAATCCCCTACATTTTGAATTAGCTAATTTCAAGAGTTGTGCTGAATTGTGCTAAATTTGGTTGACCCTAATACGGAAAAAAACATATTTTAGATCAACCCCACTTTCCATATTTCGCAATTTTCTCAATTGTGCTAAGTTGTGCTAATATTGTGCTAAAGTGGTATTTCGAAAAAATAATTAACAGAAAAAGTTACGTTCAAAAAACATTTTCGATGGTATAGGATTGAAGTAACGTTTAAATTAACATTGGCCATCCGAATGTCATAATTTTGTATCTGAGTTGTACTAGCTTAGCACAACCACCAACTTTGCCAGCCCAACGATATAAAGGGCACTTTACTCTTGAGCGCGGCCGTTCGCAACCGCATATTACGTCCAAATTTCGATGTTCTGACAATCTGACGACCACCAAATTGCATATCTGAATTTTGCTAGCGAGCACAACACAGCCAACTTGCCAATTTCGCCAGGACAACTATATAAATGGCACTCTACTCTTGAGCTCATTCCGTTGCAACCGCATACCATGTCCAAATTTCTATGTTCTGACAATCCGACGACTACCAAATTGCATATTTGAGTCGTGCTCAGAAAAATCGCCAATTTCGCCAGCATAACGATATAAAAGGCACTTTACTCTTAAGGACATTCTATGTCCAAATTGCATATCTGTGTTGTTCTAGCTAACACAACTCCAATATGCAATTTGCTGATCATCGAATCGTCAGAACATCGCTTGCGAATGTTCGTGCTCATGAGTAAAGTGCCCTTTATATCGTTGTTAGTGAAATTGGCGATTGTGTGGAGTTACGTTATGCTGGCAAAACTCAGATATGCAATTTGCTGGATGTTGGATTGTCAGAACATCGAAATTTGCACATAGAAGGCGGTTGCGTACGGCCGCGCTCAAAAGTAAAATGCCCTTTATATCGTTGTGCTAGCAAAATTGGCGGTTGTGGTGAGTTGTGCTACGCTAGTACAACTCAGATATAATTAGATAACATTCGGATGGCTGATTTCAATTTAACGTTACTTCAATCCTATATCATCGAAAACGTTTTTTGAGCGTAACTCTTTCTATTATTATTTTTTTGAAATACCACTTTAGCACAGTGTTAGCACAATCTCGTACAACTTAGCACAATTGAGAAAATTGCGAAATATGCAAAGTGGGGACTGGTCTAAAATGTGTTTTTAAATTTTTAACGCGTTTTTCGTATTATGGTCATAATATTCGAGCACAATTCAGCACAACTCTTGAAATTAGCTAATTCGAAAAGTGGGGAGCCAACTTCGTATACGCGTAAAAGGTTCTCTTGATGAAGTTTGTCTAGAGTTTCATTATATAAGTTCGCATTGTTTGTTCGGTTTGTGGCTGATGCTTCGTGATGCAGAAATTCCTTTGACGTTGTTGGACTAGAACTGTTATATCGTCATTTGGCCAGGCCTACTAGAATTTTGTCGAATCTGGAGGAGTTCCACCGTTAGTAGGGATTTTTAAATGCCACGGGGTCTACTTTTACTTCTTTATACGATAAGGTATGTCTTTTAAAATTTGTCTTCCGACCTTGATCGGGTTTGAGACAACATGCTAACCACGCACCATTCGGGGTCGGCCAAGTTTGCACTGTAGGTTCTTTAAACTTTATCAGCATGGTTCCTTCATGGTCGAAAAAAGGCCAACATCACCTTGCGTGCAGGAGGTGGTGCTTTAAATTGCTTTGTAGGTGGTGAGTTTGAATGTTTCCTTTGCATCGATGACAACTCACTGGACGGTTCAAAATAATGATACCAAACTTCGTCGCCAGCCATTTGTCTGTACTCCGTGAGGTGTTGAAAAGATAAGCCTATTCGCAAGCGTTCCTGATCCTCAGATAAAAGACGGGGAACCCATTGCGCACAAACTTTGCTGTAACTCAGTTCTCGTACGATACTATGGACAGATCCTACAGTCATACTTGCTCTGTTTGAAATTCGACAATTTTCTCCAATCTTAAAGCAGTTCATAATGCAGTGCGCGCGGCTTATCAGTCTTAAATTTTCAGAGCCATTCCTTCACCGTTGGTTATACAATACATGCATTTCCACACACTGCTTACATTCGCGTATAAATTTAGAATGGTTGCAAATCTCCGGTACACAAATATTGGGCGAACAATAAATGCCATATCAGTCACAATGCCATATTTTCCATATTTTAATTTGCTTAATGGAGTCCCGAAATATTGCACTACATATTTGCATCTAATTTGTGGGTTTTCGTAACGTTTGAGTAGCTTTTTTCCAGTTTTTTGCCCTTTTCTGCCTTCTTAATCCTGGAAAACCCGGATTAATTAGGGAAGAATTTAAAAAACGTTTTGCAACACCCTCAGTGAAGGTGATGCATGTTTTGGTTGCTGTTACTAACATTTGGCCTGCTTCCAATAACTTAGCAATGCTAAAATTATCGAAGGGGCCCTTTTTTCCTGCAGGTTGGTCTGCAGCTGCCTTGGTGGGCGTGGCATTAGCAGCTTGGGAGTAGGACATATCTTCTCTGATGCCCCTGGAGAATTTTGGTTTGGGGCGGCTTGGGCCCTTTTTTCCTGCAGGTTGGTCTGCAGCTGCCTTGGTGGGCGTGGCTTTAGCAGCTTGGCAGTAGGACACACCTTCTCTGATGCTCCTGGAGAATTTTGGTTTGGGGCGGCTTGGACACCCCTTATAGTTCGCTGTGTACGTGCCATTAGAATTCGTGTACTTTGGCGTTTCGACGCGCTGTCCCGCGCACTCGTCCGTGACGTGTTCGTCCCCGCATTTCACGTACTCGTTGTGTGCCCAAACTGTTGGCACTGGTGGCAGTGTATTATAGTTCTCGTTTTGCGCGACGATTCTACACACACGCACAACCCTAACACTGTTTTAGTGTTATAAATGGCCTTACCGGTCGCAGTTTTTTCGGCCTCTATGTAACACAGAGGCATCG
>JAHWXV010140740.1:0-10872 GCA_024586415.1 Phrixothrix hirtus
TTGATCATTACTATCATATCCTAACTCTTCCTACAACCATATTCTATTCACCGCTGAGTTTTTAAAACCTATTACCAATAATGAATGCAAACAGACCTCTTCCTTCCTTTACTTCTGCATGGACGATAGCCATTTCTCAATTCCTAATACGAAATTATGCGAACTACAAGTATTAAGCTTTTAAAACTATTAAACCTGCAATCTCTTCATTTTTAAATTATACTTCATGAAAATAATTAAAATAAGTAAATCAGATTAGATTATTAGCTCAGCGGACTCAACCTTATTAGCTATTAAATGTCCAAATTCAATTATAAGAAGATACCTTTTCCATCAAACTTGATATATACTCCAAATTATTGCTCCATACTAATTGATGAACAAGAATACTTAACTACCTTAGAACCTACTTCTTATAAAAAAAGATAGATTGATGCAGCATTCATAAGCAAACTAAAATTGAAAGTTCCTCCTCAAAGTCTTCATATAAATTTAGATTTATTTTCCATCACCCTTCATAAATTGCAATACTCAATGAAGTTGATCCTGCGTATGAACATAAATATTTAAACTACACTCTATTAATTCTAATTCCCATAATAATTATTTCCCTGTTTCCATCTTCTATTATATTTACTCACTCTGTTTCAACATAGCCTTAGAAAAATTTCGTCTACCTGTTTCCGACCCCGAAACCTTAATCGCTCTGCTTTAATCCAATGCCCCCAACAAAAACAATCTTATGTGTATGTAAATATTAGAATTGTAAATAGCTACGTAAAACTTAAGTTAAGTAGGCTTAGATTAAGATTTAATAATCAACAATTGATAATAACCTTACCCATAACAAAATGAATTACAATAGGAAGATTAATGCAGTAAGTAACTGATTGATAAGTGAAAGAATATATACATCAAAGAAGAAAATAAGAATGTAAGAAAATGTAATGTTATAATAAATACTAAACGGCCGAAAATGTACCTAAAGCATATGAGCATTGCTCAGCTTCGAGATTTTCATCAGGGTACATGGCGGAGTCTATGGTTAACCGGCCCAACGGATATGGACAGTTTATAACATTTCCCGTGGAAACTCTTAAAATGTAAAGGTGGCGTAAATCGATTTACATTAGATCGTGCGTTCATCTTTGTTTACGTTAAATTGCGGACGATTGTAAAGATAGGACGCTATAAAATACAGCACCAATATAACCCGGAGTGAATTATCTTAAATTGATTTAGGTTTAAATATTGTTCATTAACCTGAATAAAGATAAAGTGTAAATAATTAGGATATAAAGTTAACGAAATGTGGCGCAATAATAATCCTGATTTAAAACATTGAAAACCCACTCAAACTAATGAATAATTAATAGAAATTGTCCAAAAATACATAATACATATTAAAACAATCTCAAAATCACTTTTAATTAATAGGAAAGCATTAATTCAAATTGGGCAATATTACGTTATAAATAAATTGATGATCAGAGCACATGAGGTTGTGCGCTTATCAGTCAATGAAAGACTGAATATACAAATATCAATGGCGTTCGAAGAACAAACAGCGAGGCCTGATAATTATGTATAAAAGCGCGACACTTTCAAGCCGAAAGGGAGTTCTTGCAGATCTCTACTCGAATTTGCGTCGAACGATTCTCTGTCCGACAGTACGTTGCATTTAGCTTTGCCTTTAAGGTCTAGCTATATCTTGTAAAAGTAAAGAAAGTCGTGGCAAAAATAAGCAACGAAGCTAGTTCAGTTACCCAAAAGGGTGAAACCCCTTGTACCGTCCGCTCTACTGCGATTTTCTATTCGAGAGTGGATAAGTTGCTCTGTAGCGGTTTCATCTTGACTATAAAGAAACACAGAACGCCCGAGTTTCGAGTTGATTCTGTAGTGGAGACTCAGATGCTGCTGTAACGTGCGATTACGGCATCGTCAAGCATCTTTGCGTTGCTAAGTAGAAAAACACTGTTTGTCGTCGGTTGATTGTGATATCTGCATTCACCGAGTGGCGTCAGTCGCGAGCGGAGGAAGATGTCATTACCCAGACCTCATGATTCCTTACACGAGGGAACTCGCCCGCATGCCATGCAGTCTCCTGCGTACCTCGAGGAAGACTGAACTATACTCACGTAAAGTGACAGGGAAGCAAAAACGGTCTTCGAGATGTGAGCCTATTTTGTAAGCAGCACAAGCGACGCTGCGTTTCTGTTAAACCAATAGCAATATAGAGAACTTCTTTTCGCATTGAATGTTTTAATTTTGATTATTATTTGTAAATATGTACAAATTTCCGAAAACTGTTCTTTTGAGTTATTATTCTATTTAGTACAAATAGGTTATGTTTGGAAGGTTTTATCTATGTTATTACCACCGAAGTTACTTATATTAATTCAATGTAAATGAATTTAACTAAAAAGTTCGTTTCATACAAGAAGTAGAGACCACGTTCGTTGGACGCATTATTTAATCCTTAAGCTATTCCACTTTAGGATAACCGATTCCAGCGTATTCCAAGAAGGCCTTAGAAGTATCAGCGACCTCCAAAGCCCTATTCTGAACCTACTCACCATCACGAATGATCCTGGCTTGCTGAAATATAAATTAGCCTGCGAACCGTTACAAGTTATTGCAATCCAGATATATTATTAAGACTAATAATATTTGAAGTATTAAATGAAGAATATATATGTACATACATAACAGTAAGTGAAAATCATTAAATTTATAACTAAGAATTGTATGATAACTAAATAAGGAAACTTTTCTTTTGTTTTAATTTAATTAAGGTGTTTAGTGATCGAGAGTTGGTGAATTCAGCCGCAAAACACATGCAAAAAGCTTAAATAATCGATTGTAAATGGTTATAAGATAGGTTAATTTCAATTTCAACCCTGAATTATTTCAAACCCTTAATATTTCATTTCATTCATTTTAGTTTATTTTGCTTTAATAATTCAGTTTCATCATTTTTAATTCCAAATTTGTAAAGCAGATTTGCAATTTTTGATCACGTGTTTTAATTAACGGCGGAGGTGTTACTATGATCTAATTATGGTCTACTGTATGATAATATTATTTTACCATTTTGCACAGCATTTATCTGGTATAAGAGCGCTTTGCAATTATAAAACCTAGTTCTTATTCTGTTAAACTTCAGTGAGCTATAAGTGTCACAAACCCTGTATGTCTTTGTTTCTAAATTAAATAAGTTTCTTTAAAAATAATTTCGAGGGATACCAAAACGTATATCCCTGGCGCTTTCTTTTACGTTTAGTTGTATAATTAATTTACAAAATTTCCAAAACTGTTAACGCAATAGAGTAATATAATATGTGACTGGTTTTTTATTTGAAGTAAAAGTAATTTATTGAATTTGAAATTAATGTCTAGTATTCTACTGTAACGAAACTAGTTAATTGTTTTAAAATATTAGGATTATTTACATAAACTTATTCATTTAAATATTTATTTCGTAGTACGTTATCCACCAACGTTTATATTTCTATTTGTGTATAACAATAACTAACAAGACAAGATTCTAATTAAAACTAAAGCTAAGGAAATTTAATCTGCTATTTATATAGAAAGGATAAATTCTAGAACATCAAGGAATAGTAAAGAATAAAAATAATATAATGAGAAATTGGGCGTATTTAAAGAATAAAAATTAATTATTATAAGAATGTAATAAGTTGCAATGCTATTGCATTGCAATTGTTGACCTTGAATTTAATTGACAGATATCGGTTACCGCAATGAGTCAGTTGTGATTACATCATCTATTTTAATAGGCACCTTTATCGTTTCTAATTTTGTTACTTCAAGTAACCAAAGTTTTAAAAGTAAGGTGTAAAATTGAAAGAACGTTGTTGAACATTCCTTGTAGTATGGCAAAACGATTATGCCATGCAAGTAGGGATAGTAGGAAATTTTAAAAAGGGAAAAAATGGTATTTTATAAATCGTAATAGAAAACAGTAATTTCTAAAATGAGTAATCTTTGTTAGGGAACAAAAGCTTCAAATATCATTAATTCTGTAATTATTCTATTGTTGTTGTATGATATTTATAATGTAATATATAATATAAAACAAATTAAAGCAGTCAATTTGCAACGAAAATTATCTACATGGACATATTTAATTTGCAGATATTAATAAACATGAAACAATGCTATTCAGATTAGTTGTCATAACGCTATAGCGCAATTACTCTTTTATCGCATTTTTATATAACTAAAGTTTCTCCGGTTTGGTTATTTTATATTATTAAATTACATGAAGATGGTAACATAATTGGTAATACAAAAAGAAATAAAAGTGAGAATGTATTTTAGGAAATCTAGTAGCAGAAGTAATAAAGTTCTTTTAAAACATCAAATTAACTTTTAAATTGACCAAACCAACTTTCATTGCCAGCAGTTCGCGTAAAATACGACATTAAAGTTATTTCCTAGCCATTTCCTTTAGATTTCACTATCGCTATACTCACCAATGAGGTTAAAATGTAACTGTGGTATTCTTCCGTCAGTTTTACTTCCTGAGCTTGCTCCAAAATATCAATTATATTTTCGGTTTCGCAATCTAGTACAATTTGAAATATGGATGAAGCCTTGATTTCCTTTAAAACCGGCCTGAAAATAAAAAATACAAATGTAATTGTAATGATTTTATACAGTCGTAGATGAATTTTAAAGTATTGAGTTCATATATCAAAATTGTAAATTTACAATTTTATGTGGTACATTTGTCTTACTCCGACTTCGTAACATGTCAGATAATAAATCGACCATCTCGTAATGCTCCACAAATTCTCATACATTTTATTCTTATGTCAATTTCATGCTCCACGGTATAACTCCTAGATGGGTACTATACAGGTTACTCGATTGCCAATAGACTTTGATTATGTAGGTTGCAATTTTATTGAAAAAGTGGTGAATACAGAGAATAAGCGTTCACTTTCAACTGCGGTCTATTGATGTGGGAACGAATTTATTTCCTATTTTCTAGAAAAATGCTGAAAAGCATTTTGAGTTTACATAGAATAAATCTACCGCGACTTGCAGACGCCAATGCTATTTATAAAACTTAATTACCAGTTTCGTAGTATCATTACCCTGTGACAGTTATAAATTGTTATATGAAAGAAAGTAGGTTTATTGATGGCACTAGTTTATGAATTAAAATATGAATCTATAAATCATTTAAACATGCACCTGCATGAAGAGTACTACTTACAAAATATTTCGTCCACTTATATGAATAATATCTCATTTTCTGACAAATAACTTTGAGATTTCGATCCTTAAAAGGAACGTTAATTAAGTTAGCGGAACAGTAATATACCATGTTAGGATTATGTTATACTCCTAGTACATTATCATACAAGTGTATAAGCCTTTAAGGCTTTAAAACACCAGCCACGTGTTTATGGGCCCGACACGCAGTGGAGCGCCCATAACGTTGCTAGTGCTTTAAAGGCACTTATGCACGTGCATTATACGCTATTTTTTTATTATACCTGCATAATGATTTGCCAAATAAGAGAAATAAACCAAGCATTAAAATCAAATCAGAATCACTTTTTATTTGAAACAGGCTACGTAATATTCTCACAAATACTAGCATGTAGATAGCAACTGTTGTTTGCAACCTTGTTTGATAGCTATTTGAAAGCATTTACAAATAATGCAAAAGTTTCATTTGCAATCAAGTTTTAAATAAGCAAAATTGTATATTTAACGTTTATACGAAATATTTCCGATGGTTCTCATATTTAAACTACGTTAGTCATTTGAATTAAATTAGTTGTACTTAATCGATCAATAATATTAACTAAAATAATTATAATTTTTAGGCAGTCGATCTATTTGAATAATATCCTGTAACCATCCTACGAAACGCCATAATAACGCGAAACGCGATTTAATAGAATTTCTTAAATTGTACGCATTTTCGCTATATTAATAAATACGGAAGTGTAATTAATAAGACTGGGTTAAAGACTTCCCAAACTTTAAGACAGTCTCAAATACCGTGCGCGAGTGTACAACTTTAGTTTAAATTATAAATAGAAAGGTTGCTTAATTAAAAGCTGTTATAAAAATACTATAAGCTAATTAACTAAGACTACGCAACCTGATGCAAATATTTTCCGTTACCGTCTGAAAGCAGTCTAGATCGTTTTGATAATTAACCACAAGTAACATAAACCACGATCTCTGATTACAAGTTATTTCGAAATATTGCATCATATTGTGCACACGAATTGTTTAAACACATGTAATTGTTATCCGTATCGTTAATATAGCAAACAAATAAAGCCATCCAAATTGATATTCGCAGAACAAAAAACGCGAATACAAATTTAAATATAAATAAGACGCTTTTGTGACCAGAAAATCAGTCTTTGCATGAGACTCTGTACGGGACATTGCCTAGAGCAAGGACCGTGGAAGATTTTCTACTAAACCAAGCTATTTTGTTAATAATTTTTATAGCGAGGTTGACGCAACTTCCTTAGGACTTGCTCAATCTGTTAAAAGCCAGATTGCCATTCAAAATCGTTGGGAGACGCCGTATACTAGAGTTCTAAATATAAAGATTCTAGAACGACGCTCTATACTCTGTTATTCTATAACGAAGGTAGACCGAGTTCGGAATATTTTAATCTCGAAATCTCTCATGACTGCGCGTTCCTGGAGTTATTGCGGCCGAATTCAAAACCAGACCGCCGTTTGTAGTTTGCAAGCAAGTTGCTCTGTAACTGATTGTGGATGACGCCGAGCGTCCTTCAACGTCGTCGTACGTTGTGTTGTAGCGATAGCGAACGCACATCGATGTTGAACTGAGCCTAACGACATAGTCCGTCGTTTGCAAATGTGTGGCTGGGTTGCGATTTGCAGAAGCGACGCTATTCCGTCGCGGGTACACCCCAACCTCTCGTCTCCGTTCGGCTCGACACGAACTACGCTCCCGAGCGCCGCTGAAAGCGACGCACGCATATACTTGTGCCCACCGTTCGCCCCAGCGCCGCAGCCGAATTCATAGCACGCTCATCTTGCGAGTTTCGTATGAATCCCGACTTAATTTATAAACACGAGTATCGGTAAATAATTTACTTTGTATGCTATCCTAGATTCCTAATAACTTTGCTATCGAATTAGAATGATTTTGATTTTGAGTTCTGTTTATGTTTGTATTACTTATTTATTTATGTCAATAAATTGGTGTTGTTACATATCTTTTCAATTCCGCCGACGACCGCAGCAAATATTAACTAAAAGTTCTTTCCGTGATTGAAGTTCAACCGACGTCATTTTACACAAACGACGTCCACCGTGAGCTAGCCATTTCACTGGAGCCCTGACCACCAGACTAATCGTGGCGAAGTCCTCCAAGACCAATAAAGGCTACACAAAGAACCAGATCTCACGACTAAGAGGTACCACTTGGTAGAATGCAAATTCTTTATTCTTCGCGCGCTTTTTATTAAGGACTAAAACGTCACAATTCTGTTTATAACATGCGACCATTTAAATTTCAGTTCGCAGTGGGCTATGGAATTTTTCCGTAGAGCATAGCTTAGACGCACGCACGCCAACTAAAGCCAATACATAACCTGCGAATTTTCTATAATAATACTGTCAACAGATTTGGTAGGAAGAACTTCATTATTCAATTAAAATGGGAAACTTATTTACTATAAATGTACGAAATGATGACTATTTAATGATTTATTTCACAGTAATTACAACACACATTACAAAAGTAGTTAATAACAAAATATGACAAATTCTAACTGTCAATTTGACAGGTAATTATTACCGAGAATGTATTAAGCTAAGACATACATTGATTTTCATAGCCCACGAGGAACTGAAATTTAAATGATCGCATACTATTGTAACCAACACATTAATATAAATTGGCGTGTAAAATAAATACTCATGTATCATACTCTATATTTTATTATACTTCCACAAGACAAAAAGAATTTAAAGCGCTGAAGATGATTATACGGACTTATACGAGCTTCCCAAGCAGATTCAGCGTCGATTAGCTTAGCGAGAGGAGTGGATTCTCAATTAACTTAAAGATGTTATGTGTGGCAGTTGTTTGGGAGAAGGGCTATAATGCATGAAATCGTTGAAAATATTGAAGGTGCGCCACTAGCATTATTTGGGGAAATGGAATTACTATCAACTCATCGAAAAAATTACTTCATAATCTGGGTTGTCACTGAGTCATGATGGGTCAGGCGCCGTAGTTACCTAAACGCTGAATGCAATGCTTCAAGATGTCGCTAAGATTATTTGCTTAGCTTAAAAATTCCTGAAATAAAAATATAAATCTTATGCTAATAAAAGTACCTGTTAGCAGATGGAAATCAAATAAAATACGATTCGTTTAACAATAACTAGGATGGATTGAAAATATTGATGTCACAAGTAAAATTAATATAAATTACGTTACATTATGTTTAACCATTTAATGTTTTAATTCTGGAAATAATTGATTAACCAAAATATGAATTACGAATAGGCATGCGCTTGCAAAGAATGCTATCACAGTTTAAAAGATTATAAGTTAATTTTACTTAAATAAGTATTAACAGTCAATTTTTTTACGATCAAAAATTCAGCTAATATACTCAAAAAGACACGATCTCTTGAGATACGGCCATTTTACGGATTACTTGAATTAATTAACAAAAAGTAAACATACATACACCTTAACTTTAATGAATCGATTTTACTATATAACGAAGTGAACCTTCCGTCTTAGGCAATTTATTTCATCTCAAATTTTAATTTTTAATTGGAACTCCAACATTGAACAATTGAAGAAAACGTGCTTTTACTGGTCCAAATACTAAGACCGCATAAACGGGAAACCTTGATTTTCCAACTCCTTGGGAACATCAATTCTACAAAATAGAACACTACACACAATTATGGAGCATTTTCTTACACAACGAACGGAAGTTTTGTTACTTTTTACATTTTTAATAAACCAACATGTTTACTATTGCATGGTTTCTAAAACTAATCCTTTTTTTGTATTCTCAAACAAGGACGCTAACCCACCAAAACGGAAACGGGAAAACTGTTCACTTGCGAAAAACTATCCAATCACAGATTTTCATTTCAAAACAGTCCAATAGTGTACGAGTGCGTGATTGAGGTACAGAAATCCCACGTCAGAAGGTTTTACATAGCAGCATGCATGATGCTGAGAATTACTGATTGCGTCCTCTATGTAAATTTTATTTTAAATCAATTTAGCTAACCATTTTCAAATCCTATCCTTTATTTTGAATTATTTCCAACAAAACTGTAATAAATAATTAACATATGGTTTCATTATTTTAAAGCAACCACTAAGATTTTATTAGTTATATTAAGATTATTTAAAATGCTTTTGGAATTAACGGAATTAAAAATAAGGTTTCTTATTATAAACTAAATAAAAAGAATTGATTCGTTTTAAATCAAGATTAGTAAATGGTGATGTTCAAGCTTACAGGTTACAAACCATACGAGGTGCATTCAAAATGGTTGATAATTATAATTTACTTAAACTTATATTAATTAACTTTGATGTATTACACAGAGCGATGCAAACATAAAAAGGCGTTTGACAATACCTGCATAATTATTTACTTAACACTAATATCAAATCAAGATGGCTTTTATTTAAAACGAGTACACTACTTGATATCCTCGCAAACAGCATGTCTATAATAAAATTTAAGTATAAAGTTGTTAAAGCCGTCGACTAGTAATTTTTAAAGCACGGCATGTTTTAAAAGTCGCTTTATGAACGCAGCTAAGGCTTCTAAACAATGATTATGATACAGATATAATAAAAAATTATTAAATATAGGAAACCAAGTATTATGGTATTTAAAATTTTGTGATGCTCTTTGGTTTCCCATGGTTAATTTTTAAACACCATCTAATTGTTTCAAATCACTCGAAATATATTCATTGATCGTACATTCATTTTACGGAATAATTTAGAAATTCTTTTGTTTTCATATTCAATTGTTTGTGTTATAATTTTACATTTCATATTTGACGGTTAATATAGTTCTATTTAAAAGAAATCTGGTGTGAAACAACACACGCTCTCTCTTACGTACATGGATATGCAAATATGCAGATGTACACAATCGATTAAAATACTATTTACGTTTATTTTGGGAACTATAATTAGAACAATGACCCATCCAAGTTATTGGTTATGCCAAACGCTATTTAATTTTATAAACTCTCTTTGATAACTCGCTTCAGCGCATATTATCAATGAAACTGTTAAGCTCAGATAAAGGAGCATTAGAGACATGAGAACTGTAGCAAGCTTTAGGGAAATTATTCTAGCCGATTTCGAGAAAATCGCAAAAAACCTATAAATTGCAAGAATAAAGCGTCACTTCCGGTCATTCTATTTTAACTAAATTCTTGCCCCCTAATGAGCAAAAGATAAAAAACTTAAATATAATTTTTGATTCCTATTTGATTTTTGGTTTTTGAGATATGTTATTCATAACTAATACTAGAAGCATTTCCAGTTGTCAGGTTTGGTTGGAATCCCGCGCCAATATTTAAATTTACCACCGTACGTTTACGGTAAATGCGTGGTTGTTAGGATTACGAGGACAGATAGGCTCTGTCGGAACAAAACACGAGAGATGATTTTTTTCGGTGGCGAAAAAAAGATTAAGAAAATAAAGTGACAGTTTGTCAGCTCTCGCTGGTTTTTTGTGTCGAATCATCTAATTTATGTAAATTTTATTGTTAGCAATCGCTAATTCTTTTTGTAAATTATCTAAATTCAGTAACATCAATATGCGTGAC
>JAHWXV010140796.1:0-23644 GCA_024586415.1 Phrixothrix hirtus
AAAACGTGTATTTCCGCTAAAAACTGGACATCGAAAATTTGGACTGAAAACATGACTTTCTCTATACTATATTTCATATATGTAAGAGAAAGTAAAAATGTGACATAAATGAGATTCCCACGTAAAATATTGGTAACGCCAATATTGAATTTATATATAAACAAGTGATAAATTTCCATAACCAACAATTGGTGAATAAATTATGTTAAATTACAAACAAAAGCTATATAAGATATAACATAATTCAACGTAATACGCTAATATATAATTGTAAATTATAGCTAAATTATTTAAATTATTGTAAATTTGTGTATAACACATTTCTAAACTTGTCTTCTGGTTGTGTTAGTATTCATAGTTAAAATTTTGGTATCAACGTAATGAATTCCAATTTAATTTGTTTATATGATTAGCCAAAGTACCATAATTTATTTCTAATTTGCAATCACTTTTGTACTAAAGTCGTGAAGTACTACAATCCCTTTTCCCATTCTAAACAACATTAATTAAAATAAATTAACTTGAGTTTGATATCATTATAATAATTGAAAAGTCTTCTGACAAAACTAATGCTAAATGTAGTTATTTTAAAATAATGGAAGTTAACAAAAAGACATTCGAGATAAGGCGACTTTCTTATAAAATACACTTGTACTAAATGGTAAAAATTGAATTTCTTTAGCTTTACAATAGCTAAAAAGAAGTTTATTAACTAACGCTTTTGGATAATAGGTTTCTATCAGAATTAAGAGGCCTCTATACCAAGAAGCACTTATGAACATTTCCATCAGCGCAACCCGCGTTTCCGACACCACCATTACACACGTTCCTAAGATTGCATCTTACACTTCGCGGATTAGTAAGGAACAGAGTTATTCTAGTGTCTGAGAGAGCAATCGCGATTGTGAGAAATATTTGTAAACGTAGCAAATGCAATAGCTGACAAAATTTATTACAATTATTTGATATACTAGCTAAAAACATTTCACAAAACGCATCAGTATAAAATTACATAAAGTTACATACCGAATTTATTAGTCTAGATGCATTTTCTCATATCTCCATTTATATGAACTTTGCAAAAGCTTTCGACAGAATTAGTCATTCGCTACTCATTCGTAAGTTAAAGCACCTGGGTTTCCATAATGTTTGTTTATCTTGGATTATATCTTACTTATCAAATAGAAAATAAATTGTGCGTATTAAGAGCTTTCTTTCTTCTCCTATCGTAGTCACGTCGGGAGTTCCCCAGGGACCACATTGTGGTCCTATCCTTTTTGTATTATTTATAAGTTATATTTTTAAAGAAATCTAGTATAGTCAATTTCTTCTTTATGCAGACGATCTGAAGATTTTTAGGCGTATTGAACCGGTAAATGAATGCATTAAGCTACAACAAGATATCAATAACATTTATCGGTGGAGTACCCTTAATCAATTAGTCCAATCAATTATAAATACACAATCGACTCCGCTAATTTAAGCAAACATACTGAAATACGTGATATAGGCATAATTTTTGACCAAGGACTTAATTTTAATACTCATACTTTAAGCATTAGCATAAAGTTCCTAAAGAAACTTCACATGATCTTAAGAATCAGTAACGATTTTACATTTAACTGCTTGAAAGTACTTTACACTGCTTTATGTATATTATATGGTCGCCATATACATTAAAGAATAGTCAACAGCTGGAATGTGTTCAGAAAAAATTTCTACGTTATGCTGAATATAAAATGGGTAAAAAGCATATCAAAGGAGAATATGATTCAATCCGCGCTGAACTAGTATCAATTTATTAAGTGATCTCCGAGTTATCGGCGATCTATGTATATTGCATAGATGAACAAATGGTCAAATAGGCGCCTCTGATTTATTGTCAAATCTGGAGTTTAATGTTCCACATAGTTTGATGATAACACCAACTTTGTGTAGAGAAGGAACGTATGAAATTTTCGCAGTTCGCTTGATTCAACCTATGAGAAACATGGCACGCTTCATTTAAAAAGAATAATTAAAAATTTGTAGTATTTACTTATTTATTTCATGCTATATGCCCTACCCTATCAATATAATAGTAAAAGGCAATATACCAGGTTTGCGTATAAGCTATTCGTGTTTATTAATTTTTCGTTGCTTTTTTCAGTTGTTGTACATTGAAACTATTTATTAAATTTACTATATAATGTTCCCTATCAATAAAAAATCCACACCCACGTGCCTAACAATTTGATAATATTATTTAGCCATTTCTTATGAAAGTCAATCTTGGTCCGAATAAAAGAAAAAGACATAACATTTTATTATTTTAATAACAGTGCTAGTTTGTTCTATTTGGCAGCAGGGGTGGTATTTACTATTTACGTATTATAGCAAGAGGAATAACATTTTTGAGTGCTTAATAATTTTCATTGAATCAAAACAATAAATACGAAAAATAAAAGTAATTAAAAGATTATCCTAGAGCACTAAATATACTGCGGCCTTTAGGAACAAAAGAGGTTTTGCATACATTGCAGAAGATGCAAAATGGTTTGCTAGCCATTTCACAAATCATTAATATCATTCAAACCGATATCTTGTAAATGCAAGGTAGTTCGTCAAAAAATGTTATTGCCAGAAGTAAGAACTTGACTTTTTTCGTACGGGATTTGACTTTCCGCGTCTATAAATTTCGCCAAAACGAGATGCCGTTAAGCAAAACTGGAATTCTTGTTTTTACATGAATTTTTAGCCTATATCCGAGTTAGCTCCTCAATATATTGTATTTCTTTGCTGATTTTCTTCAGGAATTGCAGGAACTTGTCTTTCTTTATTTTGTATTCCTCATTGGGTAGGTCTTGATCAGCGTTAGACATAAGTGTTACGTACCATTCTGTGAAAATACTTTTGTACGACAGCGGACCCGTTGGATGGACTTACAAAACTCATGTGTCCCACCACTGTTGAAATAAATTTCAGCAGCTCCACAACGGGATTCATATGATCTTTTCAGTGAGAAATTTTTCTTCACTCACAAATTTGCAGGCTGTGGCATTATGCTGTCTAGCTATATTCGGTTGCTATTCACGACAACACAGCTGGCGTTAACAATAGACTTATTAAAATACACCATATCATCATCTAGTAGACCACAGTTTTCCATGTCAGGTATATGATTTATAGCGGAACTACTCATGAGCACGAGAGTTTTGCAATTTTCTAACATTTTTTGTACTCGGCAAACATATGTGAGTAGGTGTTTTTCAATTCCTTACATAGATTCTACACTGTCTCCTGTAAAGAGCAATTTTCGTCCATTCTATATCGATTGGCGCAATAATAGAATATTGAAATCTGTTGCATGATGATTATTCGTAGCCTAGGAGGAACCGATTTATTTCTGGAATTTCTGCGTTTTCTTTCTGGAACACAAAGTATCTTTGAACTCTGTTATATTCTTGTTGTCTAATTGAATAATCTACCACAGATTTCGCGTATTCGTTTGAAAAAATACGCAGAAGGTGGTATTTGCAAGACAATTAGCGTACAGTCGTGCCTCAAGAAACTTCCTGGTCACACTGCTGTAGCCATCGTCATTTACTTGATATTATATGGCACTGTACATTTCAACTCTTTTCTTGAAGCGCTCCCCTATAATGTCGGCCTCCTTCCTAGTCAAAGTACCACTACAGTCCTTAAAGTATTTGTGACTAAGAATTTCGGTATTCTACCTCCCCCTCATAAACACAATATTTATTTATTATAAAAATAGATAAAATCTTCTTTGTTCTGGCACCAATAAAACGCCTTGTAAGGAAAATCTTGTGGAAATACAAAACATAATAGTAATATCACTGCTCATTTGGTATATAGGAATACTTACAACTTCACAGATATCATAATTTGTCGAATAGCATCTTTTTGCCCAAGATTCATCTGCAACAACATTAATCAAAGGAATTCCATTTGGTTCTATTTCTCTCAACTCTCGAGTTTAATGAGCTTCCTATTTTCCAGATTCTTCTATGTTCTCCTAGGAGACTGCGTATTAAGTCTGCGACGTTAGGATAGTGGTTTTGATATAACGAAGTGGTCATAAATGATATATTTGAAACAGAAAATAATTCTTCTAGCGTAGAAGAACCAATGATAGTCGACAGGGTTTCAAGAACGAGAGCATTTTTGATGATAGTTCCCTCGGATTCTTCAATAAGGTTTATTGTTCTTCCTATGCTGCACATTTTACAACGAAACAAAGTAATTGATTTTAACCCCCTTCTTTGCTCATTTATAATCTTTATATACTTATTATTTAATTAATATCGACCAATGGTCTATTTTCAGGAACTATACTTGGGATTATATGTACTGTCGCTAAACATTTATAAAATATCATATGTAACATTATGTATACTGTACTTTAACTGTCATCGAAAGATATATGACAGCTATTCGACGGACGAGTCATGTTGAGCATAGTGATGAAGTGCGGCACTATTTGGAAGCGTACTGTTAAAAATTCTCATAAATATTTCAAATTGTTTATGTTTTAAACCGGTGATAGACTGGGGATAAAAACATGAGAACCGAACCATTGTAAAAGCATCGATGATTACTTTTATCGATCTAGTCAGACCAACATGCAAGTCGCGGTCCAAAATTACTATAAAAAAATAATCCTCGACGTTATCACGGCATTTCTGTCGTGGTATTTTCACCGCTTACTGTAATTTTGCAGAACGTGAAGGAGTTCCATTACAATAGCAATGTTTAACGCGCCAAACATCAAATTGACAGACAGGTCTACGAATTTATTTCCTTACGTTTCTTAAATTTTTCGACTGAAACATTTAGTGACCCTATTCTGATTTGATCCCATAACCTTTCGATTCAGAGGAAAACATGATAATAACTATTAGACAAACTAAAGTACTTGCTAAATTAAAGCAACATAGTTCCTATAAACATATACTGACTTCCATAAAAGACGCAAGAACTAGAATTAGTTTAACCATTTTATTGAAATATTTACAAACGATGTGATTTATCATACATGCTCAATGGATGACAAATTAGACGACCAAGCAGACGTGGGAGGACGACAATGTTAGCTTCTTCTAAAAAGCTTGTTGTAGCCCGTGCCGTATGTTAGTGGCCATTTTCTTGTTGGAAAATGAGATTTTCCAACTGCCGTAGTTATGGATGTGCAACAGGATCCAGCACATTGGCAATGCAACCGGTTGCATTTAGGGTGTGGTCAATGAAGACCAAGGGTTATCTGTTACTAAAACATTTGCATCCCATGTCATTACTCCTACTGCGAGGACTGTGGTGAGTTCCACAAAGCAATGTTGAACTTTTGCGTTCTTCATAAACAAAATCGAAACTCGTCACTAAACACAATTTCATGCCATTTTTATGACCAATTCTCTCTTTCGGTACTCTATTCTAGTCTGCGGACATAGTGCAGTGAAGTCAAAAGAAGACAAATAAATGGACGGTACGAATGCAACCCATAAGATTTTATTACAAGATAAACGGATGACATTGACATTCTGCGTACACACCTCCCAGCCAGTTTAATGCAATCGACAAAGTTGTGGCAAATTTGTTTCTTGTGACCAAACGTCTTAAACAACGTTCTTTATGGTCTGTAGTCCCCAGGGACGTCCAAATCCTGTGCGATGTTGTTGAACCCCATCTCCTGGCCATTTGGACCGACATCTCACCACCGTTGCAACATGCCAATTTACGCGGCCAGCGAAAGTCCGGCCTTTCTCTTGCCATTAATACGATCACGACAAAATCATTTAATTGTCGATAATTTTCACGTTGATGAACTCTTAAATATTCAAAGGCAATGGTGGACAATTAATTTGAAAAATTGACAGTTATTACACAACAATTGTTTTATTTCATAAAATTGATTGTTACTACCCGCAAATAAATAAATTTAAAAAAAACAATAACAACCTACTGATGGACGTTATTCAAATTTTAATCATTACTTTGTTTCGCTAAAGTAGGCATTTTCTCAACCTTTCATTAAAGCTGATCAACAACTTCCATGTGTTGCGATTTTTATTATAGTCGGTATTTGTGTATATATGCCCATAAATTTATAATACAATCTATTGATTCAATTTAGAGGTTATATTATAAACTCTATAACTAATTTTATGTTATCATCAGTTGTACATTTACATTGTTACGGAACAAACTTAAATGACTGACGTAACATTGCTGTCTTTGCCAAGATTTGTTATCAATATTCAAAAGATTGTAGCGCTCTTGTGTGTTTTTGGGCACACCTTGAATAAACTATTTTGCCGTTCTCAAAATTTTTAAACGAAGCTTTTTAGTACGCTGCATGTGTTACAAATATTTACAAATTCCTTTCGATTTCAATTACTTCTTCCATAAAATTGCTTTTACTATTATTGTCCCTATAGTTGCTAACTTTGTAGTGATATCAGTACGTAGCTACAGATTATGTTACTCGACTTGAAGTACATATTTTCCGTGTCAAGTTTTCTTTCTGCTAATTCATTACTATAATACGAACGTTTATAATTCTAGAAATTGTAAAATATCTACTAACAAAAATAATTTTTGTTTCGCTCCAGCGCATTATTTATTATTATTAATCACATGAGGATATTAATTACATTTTTGTATTTCCTGAGCTAAAACGCCACATTTAGTCACTTGTTTCCATGATTAAAACGACGCTTTTAATCTCGAGTGATTAAAATCTCATTTTCATTAAAGAGAGTTGAAGTATTTTAAATCCTGTATAAACAAAGTAAATCCATGGCAATAACAAAAATTATGTAATTAAAATTTCATATTCCCGAAAGCATTACAACGAGGGCCAAGCTGAATAAGTAGTTTCCTTCAGCCATAATGCACCTTGCCGTTCTTCCCTTCTCCCAATCAGTCTTGTTTTGGAATGTCTGCAAAATACTCTTGAACTGCAACATCAATCTTCTCCTCGGGGAAGAATTTTCTGACCCGCAGAGATTTCTTAAGCCGAAAAAAACCAGAAATTATACATTTTCAGGTCTGGTGCGTATGGTAGATGTTCTATTATTTTCACTTTTCTATCGGCCAAAAACTGTCGAGGCGTAGATGCTGTATGGGACAACGCATTCTCATCGTGTATCATGATTTCCTTCTCTGGAACTCCAGTAAGTACTTCAGGCAAACATTTTTCTATCTACCACTTCGTTGTAACTATATTCTGTCCATTCAGCTTAATCGCGCTAACAAGGCTCGTACTAGTGAAGAAAACTACGTACATAACATTTTTCATTGCTCTTTATTGTTTCGTCATTGTTAGGGATGCTTCCTCTTTATAAATCCATACACGACTTTCTTGTCGTGTTGGTACTTAGAAAAGTGGAATATAAGTTTCATTAAGTCACAATTTAGGAAAGCATTTGGTGCTTATCGTTATTTAAAAGGTATAGCATTTGTTGGCAAATTCGGATACGGTTTGCTTTTTGGAATTCTATAAGTTTGTGGGACATAAAACAGCCAACAACTTTTTTAAATGCAGATGATCATCCATGATTGTTCCAATTGCTATGTATCCCATCGTAAGCGATGCTCTATTGTCACTTAGGTCACCTTATTGTCATCTACAATTGCCTTTCTAACAACATCAATGGTTTCTTTTATAACAACTGTAGAAGGACTTCTTGCACATTTATGATGATGAACAGAAATCCTTTCGCGTTAGAATTCCTTATACCAGCGATAAGTTGTAGCCCAGGAAGATGCTTGTTCACTAAACGCCGAATCTAAATTTTCCTTGCACTCATAAGCACTTAAACTTCTTTTGAAGTCGTAGTAAATTATAATTCGCAAATTTTCTCTTGATAATTTTATTTTTTACGTGTGTTTCAACTTTAAAAGCTTGACAAACAACCTTCTAACCACTTTAACCACTATAAGTTATATATCAACTGACATTCAAAATGAGTATTTTGTTTTTCACGGCTTCCTTGATAAGTGCATTTGCCGTGAAGCATACGTTAATAAAGCAAATGAACTGTCAAGGTCAAAATCATCCAAGTTTACTTTCTTTGACCCTTTTAATTTTAAATTATTCAAAAGTGTAAAAATTAATGTATATATATTAGGACCAAAGTGATTTTTAACCATTAGAGAGACTATTTCTCTTGCTGTTGCTTGAGAAATAAACTTTCTCTGTCGGAGTTAAAAGGAGGGCCTTTAGTCCTTTGGTATATGATATACTATTATATACCAAGGTAATAAAGTGAGAGGATTAAAAAGCACTGAAATTCTGTTACCTGATTTGACTCATATTTAAAATCTTATTTCATATTAATCTCATTTATGACGAGCCTCTTTCTTTGACGATTACGACTACGTATACATACATACACACATACATAGCCAGTCAACGGTTTGGTAATAACTAAACGAAAAGTAATATAATTGTAAAAATTTCAGAGTATTTTTAAAACTAAATAATTGTATATTAAACTTAAAGTCCATTCTTGATTTCTAAGATGGGAGGGGTTATGGTATCTTGAGATTTTCAAATAACGATGTTAATTAGGATGCACCGTGTTTTATACTTACTAAAAAAGAAAGGTTCCCATGTAAACGGGAAGTCTCTATGTGAAAACATACCCAGTTAAATATGTATACAATTAAAGTTATTAAACATAAAAATTTTATATGATAATACATACAAAAACAAATTTAGTTTATGTTTAGTTTATCTGCAATTCTTCTATTAGATATGTTGAGACAAAATATGCTCAAATTTCCAATGCTACAATCACTGATAGAGGTTACATCACAAACATTGAAAGTGTTTCCTTGGTTATGCTGTTTGCTTCTTGCTGTAAGCGATTTTATAATTCAATTATGCTTCCTAGCTGAGTTGTGCACATTTGATTCTTCAAGACTAACCTAAAGAACAATCAAGTTACGTCCGTTCAGTTGATTTTGGCTGCCGTTTTATCTGAAGTTTCCTACCAGTCCATTTGTTTTCAAAAGTCTAAAATGAATAGGAGCAGTGATGTGTTGTAACCAGATATTATTGAACAGTGAACCAGGACGCAATGCTTGAATACCTGCAGCTATTATATTCTGCAAGATTTCGATACATACACTGCTATTTAAAGTTTCTTGCATGAAAGATGGGCCGGTTATGTAGTAATTATCCTCTACTGGAGCCTGTGTATACCTTTCTCTCATCGGTGTTTGATATTCATCACATCAAAATCGATAACTATGCCTGTTTACTTAGACATTGTAAGTTAAACTTGCTTCGTCGGAAATATAACGCATTCTAAATATTATTATTTTCTTCAATGGCGCATAATCCTATTAAATTATAACTTTCTATCAAAATATGTATTAGATGAATGGCTGTTGTGATCTTTCAACATTTTTGTAACACTAAGTTCACCAATTTCACGTACTTGGAATGCTTTAATTGCCAACAGATGGGGATTTCTCTGAAAGACAGAAGCACTTCTTCACTTACTTCCGAATCTGTCTCAGATTTTAGATAATCATCTTTTGGTTGGCTTTCACATGCCCGCTTTCTTTAAGCGTTGTTATTTATACGTGAGCAGGGATGCACTGCAATGTTAGATTTTAACTTCTTGTAACATCCAATCTAAATAATAAGGAAGTGCTAATTTAGGGCCGCATGGGATGCAATTGTAATTCACGTGGTTTATCTTGGGCAACGCTAAAGATCCATCGCATTAAATATTTCATTATTTTGTATAAACCTACATAAAATAAATAAAACTTTATTTGTAAACAGACTGACGTAATTTTGATATTCACAAATTGTCCCTTGAACGATTCTTTTGTATTTTCGATAAACAACTCTTCTTTATTAGACACTGAATGTTACAATAACTTAAAAATTCTAAGATTGGAAAATATTTGTATAACAACAAAAAGTAAAAGATTTCCTTAACTACAGATGTTATGATGATGGCTTATAAAAGTATCTGCCGCTCTATATTTCAATAAAATAAAATAATCAAGTATAAATTGTGACCTAAAACCAAAAGAAACCCATTAAAACTAAATTGAAATTAGATGTTCTTCAGAAAGCAACATTGTTAAAAATGAAAGCGCACACCTGCAATAAATATGATGCCGAAACGTATAAAATAAATTTTTTAATATTATTATTTAACAATTGAATTTAATGTGATGTTTATTTACATGCGATGGTGATTTTATTTTACATACTTCCCCGCGTTATTCAAATTTTATAATTTGCTACTTTTGAGCACGGTTTATTATTTCATTATTATTTCATTACGCATTTATCCCTGGTCTTATAAAAATTTGAATATAGTTTACAGACCTACTTGCGTTATACAAATTTTATAATTTTATACCTAAGAGCACTGTTTATTATACACAGTTTATATTTCAAGCGCTGTTCTTTGATTGATAATCCCTGGTCTTATAAAATCTTGATGAGGGAAATGTGAATAGGGCTAAAGAGGGTAAGTTTTAAAATTAGTATAGCGTATACAGGGTGTCCCAAATCTTTATGAACTTAGAAAGCATGATGTTTCTTAAATACAACATCTCATATTAAGATAAGTCTTTGTAGTAGAGTTGATAGCCGTAGCTAAAATACAATAAAGCAGTGCTAAGTTAGAATTTTATTACCGACTCTTGGCTAATATCGATCGTCAATTTAATGTGCCATATTGTCTATTTCAGTTCTTTCCTTTAAAAATGTAAGTGCTCCTTCAATAGAGGTCTCCCCTATATCAAGACCTAACTGAACTTTAAATTTTTTATACAGGGTGTTTTAAAACGGCTTTTAAACAACTTACATATTGAGTTCCACTTTTCGCAGTTTTTTTAAATAGATCACTCCATATTTTTCTACTGTGATAGATATCCCTAGATAACCTGTATCCCATTCTAAAGTTCTTTAGTTCTTTCTAATCAAATGATATAGTGTCAAATTATAAATTTCACTTGTGTTTTTCAGTTCTTTTCTTTAAAAATGACTAGCGCTTAAGAGAGGTCCCACCTATCCCAAACCATAACTAAAATATAGATGCTTTGTACAGGGCGTTTTAAATGATATTTTATACAATCAACACGCTCAGTTGTAATTTTTGTGATTTTATCAATAACTTCATATCTATTAGTGATACCTTTATTTAGAAGACTTCTGAAGTTTCATTCTTTGCTGTGAGATGGAGCTACTTTACTAGTGATATTATGCAATACAATTATGGATTTTTAATTTAAAGAAAATATTCTAGCGTATACAACAATAATATTAATAATTAAGTGACTATTTATTGTTTTTTGGTAATTGAATGTCATTTATTTGAATAAAATAAGTGTAAGTGTCAGTTAAAGCAACAAAAGTGATCGAAATAAATATTGTTATTCTCAAGAAGATTGTGTTAGTATGATTTATGTGTTTGGCGAATGCGATGGAAATTGCTTGTTGGCGTGGTGAATGTATGCACAAGATCTTCCAGTAAGAAGATATCCTGATATGAGGTCGATCCTGAAAGCGTAGCATATGAAAAGAAAATAAGAATTAAACCTGTTCTAAAAGAGAACAATGAACTAGCAATTAGTTTAGTTGCTGTGTAAAATCCAGAGCTAAGTACTAGCGAAATATATACAAGTTTAGATATTAAAAATTTCTCTATACCAAATTGCTTTAAAACAAACAAATTTTATTCCTTCATGTGCCAATTACAGCAGGAGTGAACAGAAATTGATTACGAAAGAAGAATATGATTTTGCAAGTCGACAAAATATAAAATTACTGGAAATGAATGTCCTAAGTATGAATTTTACACTGAAGAGTCAACACTTCATACAAGCAATTTTCTAAGTTGGCACAATTTCCATTATTGTAACATACAAAATCCCCATGCTGTACGTACTAATAATTACCAACACAGGTAGTACTAATGCATGCGATGGAATAGTCCTTGATTATGTAATTAGTCCGCACCTTTATCAAGCGCGGAAAAGTATTTCTAAACTTCCTAAGAGATGATCTTGTTCACGTATAGCCCACCACATGTTTCTTTAAATGTTTGTGAAATTATTAATGAAAATTTTCCTCAAAGATGGATTAGCTGAAGATACTATAACAATGTATCAATTAACTACATCTTCATCTACAGTCTTCGAACGATTCTTGGGTCATACTGCCTGGTCAGCAATGTCCTCAAATTTAACCGCAATGTACTTTTCTTGTATGGAATTATTAAATCAAAAGTCTACCGCATGCCTGCTACTATTCGATGAGATATTTAAGAAATAATTAGGCAGTCTTTCCAACGAATTACACCATATCTGTTGCCGAATGCAAAAACGATGTTTTTAGGTATATTTGAGCGGCATGTTGAAGAAAATGAACGACATTTTGAACATCTGTTATATTAAACGTTATTCTTGATTCATATTAACCGAGATTATAAACGCTAGAATCTCCATTAAACTCAAAATTCATAATTCTGTTAAATAATACCACCTGTAGAATGGCCACATCTCCTAGCTAAGAACGAATTGCTATAGATCCTCTACATAAAAGTATCTCCATTAAATGTGGACCTACTGATATAAAGATAGGGCTAAATTAAGTATCAATTTCATGAAATGAAATAAAATGTAAGATGTTCCATTTAGCAAAACCGCGAAAATTATAACTGAGCATGTTCATTGTTTAAAAGATAGGTGGGGCTTCTCTTAAGCGCTACTTAATTTTAAAGGAAAGAATTGAAAATAGGTTGCAATGTTATACATTAAACGGAAGCTAGATATTACCTACTATTCACTAATAAAATTCTCCGCGTTATTGTATTTTAAAAAAACCTTAAAGTTGAATACATGTTGTATAGGGCTACAACTACGTCACAAAAATGTGGAGTGTTGTATTTAAATAAATCATGCCTATTTCTGTCATGGAGTTTTGGGACACCCGTTTATGCTATTTTAATTTAATGACTTCCTTTGTTTAGCCGTATTTACATTTCTGCTATCAACATGCTTATTAAATGGTACATAAAATGGACACCCTGCATAAAAGTAAAAACAGGAAATTTAAAAGGACGAGAAGGAATAGAAATTTTAATTTTGATTTGATAGAAAGGTAGATTATGAACTGTTCAAGTGCATTCTAATGATCCTGCTAATTATTGTGAGCATACAGTCATCACCAGTCCCATAGGTACTAAGGGTAAGGACGCATTACTAAAGGTAATCACTAATATTCCGAATCAAGAAACTTTATTAATTTTTTATAGTGAAGTCAATTAGTTAAATTAGTTTTTTTATTCATCAACAGACGTATAATTTTCTTTAAATTTTGAAAACGTAATTACAATAGGGTGCTTTATTTAAAATTCAAAAGTTACTAACAATTCCAAGAAATGGATTAATTAAGTCGAAAACTTACAAGAGATAAAATTTGTTAGAGTAGTGGTCTGGTATACCACACATTAGCAATATAGCGCTAATTCCAACGTCTTTCCCTTAATTCCAATCGTTGCGTTATTTTTTGCTAACCTTATATACAGGAAAAGTCATTTACATATATAGGTTTCGTTAAGCGTTTTCCTTATATAAATGTACTAATTACAGGGTTACTTCGAATTATATTTGTAAGAACTATATTTCGATAAAACTTAATTCTTTAAAACGGTTATAGGATGTCTTTTCGTTGGCTAGACCTCGAAACAGGATTATTTCGGAAAAGTAACAAGCGTTAGTTAAATAATTTAAAAATTCAGTATTAATAGCAACAGCAATTACGTAATTAAAATACACCAACACGACAAAATAACAATATTTTTACTTAAATTAGAAAAGGAAAAATAGCAAGAAACGTTTAAATAGGAGTTAAAAAAGCAGCAAGTGGTTTAGAAATTTATGGATCACGAAACGATAGCCTACGGTCTACATAACAGTAGCATGAAGTGTTCCGGTGGGAAAAAAGGTAATTTACAGATATTACGTAAATAAAACCTACTAATTTAAAAAAGCACTCCGGTAAAATGAAAGTACTTTCTGGTTGCCTATTTTATGTATAATCCGTATATAAGATATATTTTAGTAGCTGCTCAGCTGGTAAAAGGCCATTTCATCATGAACATTATCGTTGTTTAACTTGTGATGAAAAATAATGTGGCAAGAATGTTTCTTGTTTTAGCAAAGAATTCATTAAACTAAAATTTAAGTTACAATTCGTTGTTTTGAGATATTTATGGTGCTTCTTTGTGGATATCAGATGACGATAGTACACTAAGCTAATTTTCCTCCATTAAAATATCTTTAGCGAACTCATACGTTTTATTGTATAGTGCATCAACTAAAACGGCCTGTTATAATTTTGAACGATAATTTAACTGTTTGAAATAAATTTAAAGAAATACGATATTCTGGATAAAAATCTAAATAACCCTGTAAGTTGTACATCTGAGTGTATGAGGAATGTTCAGCAAAACTTATGGAACCTTAAAGTACATATCTTTAAGGTGATACAAAATATAAAGCACTTTATTTAAAATAATGAGAAAACCATACTCAGTCACTTGAGTTATCCTGTATACAAATAGTAATATCTACCGGAAATAACTAAATGAGTAAAAATTTGATTATTATTGCAAAATATATAGCCATAAATAAATATTTGCACCTTTATTGCTTAAGAAAATATAATTCGTTCATTGCATTATGAAATATCACTTCCTTTAAGATTTCCCGTAAAACCTACTAATATGCTATATGCAAGAACGGTCAATAATGATAATTATAATTTATATAGGATTAACAAACAATTGCAAATTCTTTCTGTATGATTGACGAGTAATATTGTATATAATTTTAGTTTATAGGGAAAGCCAGTCGATAATTATTAAAATAATTACCATTGGAAAATTTTTTATTTAAAAAATTTCTATTGACTTAGATGTCGTTTCACTTTTTACAAATATACCTGTTGAGTTAGCTGTATTCACTATTCATGATAAATGGGAAGACATTTCAAAACATACAAATATCCCCAAAAATGAATTCATTAAATCCGTAGAGTTTATCCTAACCATCACTTATTTCAGCTACGAAAAATAAATCTTCTCACAAACCTTTGGTTGTGCAATGGGTTCTCCAATATCTTCTACAATAGTAAACCTTGTAGTAGAAAATATAGAAACAACAATTTTACAAGAGTGCCCTGAAGTCTCATTTTACCAAGCATACGTAGATGATATTATTCTTACGACACATAGTAACAATGTCAATAGAATATTAGAAAAAATTAATAGTGCTCATCACAGATTACAATTCACCATCGAACTAGAGAATAATAACCAAATCAATTTCTTAGATATGTCCTTAATAAGATTAAAAATGGAGTAATCATTACAGATTGGTATAGAAAAGAGGTAAAATCTGATCAAATTTTAAATTACTATTCATATATATCTTTAAAGTGCAAAAAAAACGTCATTAATAACCTAGTAGATAGAACAATCAAATTAGTACACAAAAATTTCCACTTTAAAAATATTCAAATAAGCGAAACAATTTAATGGAAATCATTATCCGACAAATTTTATAAATAAACATATCTACAGATGAATTGAAAAAAATCACTGATACTTCTGCTAATAACATTCTTACTAAAACTAATAATAAAACGAATGACATATATATAACTATCCTCTTTATCTGAACAAATTAACAAAGCTTTAGAGCCTTATAATATAAAGACGCCTTATAAAGACAATAGCACTATAAGAAGATCTATATATACTAAGTTAAAGCATAAAACTGATAAAGATTAGATATCTGAATTAGTATACCAAATAAACTGTAATGACTGGAACTCAGGATACATTGATCAAACAAAACAATGCTTAAAGAATAGACTTTACGAACATTAAAAAAAATAACTTGAATAATAACAATAATAAAACCGCTTTAACAGACCATTGTATTAACAATTTACACACGTTTAATTACAATAATACTAAAATATTACAACAAGAAAACAATTTAAAAAAAAGACAAAAGAAATAGTAGAAATACAAAAAAATTAATAATTCGATTAATTACAAAACACATACTGATAACTTAAGTTCGACGTACTTAAACATAATTTAATTTGATTTAGCATTAATCATCTATATCTATTTAATTTTCTAACAAAGATTTTGTTTTCCCAAAAATTTAAATGTCTATTATCACGTTATAGATAACCAAGGATCAGTTCATTGTTAAACGTCTATTCGTGCACGTACTTTTCGGTAAATGTCCTGTATTATACAAAAATTTAAAATTAACGTTTTTATCACACTTATCTACTTATTTCAATTTTAACTCTCTATCATTCATTAAGACATCTTTTGTGGACTTTCTATTTAAATCTCCAAAATAACATTTTGAATTGCAACAGTAAACATAATTTAACTACTACTACTACCACCACCAGTCATGCCATTCCCTTAGCGGAACAGGCAAAACCCAGTACCAATCCTTCGCCTTCTCAACCGCTGCATGCACCCCATGCACCAATCCCCTCTCACTACCACCACCTTTCACCGGAACTCCCAGTACTGTACAGTATTCACATCATCCTACTATTACCCACCAATCCCACTATCTCTACTATCACCCATTCACTACTTTTCTCCATTCCTTTCTGTCCTTACACACTTCTTTTGCTTCCATTAATATCATACAACGTTATTGGCAAGCTCTCCTATTCTTTGTGCACTTTATTCTCTTTCCATTTACAATTTGTTCAATCATATTCAAGCAACCCTTCTTGGGTCTATCCCTACCTAGTTTTCCATTCATACCTGCCTCATATATCCTCTTTGTTAACCGCTCATTACTCATTCGTACCACATGTCCAAACCATCTTAACGCATTTCTTTTGTACAGTTCAGGCAGTGTGTCCTTCACTTGGCACGTATCCATCATCCATTCATTCCTTACTCTCCCACGTCTCGTTTTACCACATACAACTCTTAGGTACCTCATACTAACGGCGTTTATTTATTCATATGCTTCTTCTAACATACCCAAGTCCCATTGGCATACAAAACAGTTGGAAAAAATACGCTATTGTACACAACCTTATTTGCGTCCATACTCAATTGTTCACTCTTGGTTACTGACCACATACTGCCAATTATTCTCCTGCCTGCATTCACTCTGTTTTCAATTTCACTATCTACTCGCCCATCATTCGAAAAATTCTGCCAAGGTAAGCAAACTTAATCACTTGCCCACAATTATCTCGTTACGCAACATTAGCTGACATATTTCCTTTTCAACTCTCCTATTGAAAACCACTAAATTTGTTTTGCTTTATAAATTTTCAGATCCATTATTTCACTCACTTCCACAAATTTATTCAATATTCGTTCCATGTGACTCATTCATTTAGCAACTAGTACTGCATCATTTGCATACATCAACACTTTTACATCTTCGCTGCCTATATTTATAGCACTCAAGTCCTCACGTGCACTTCTCACCCATTTATCCATAAATATATTTAAGAACCAAGGAGATACCACACATCCTTGTCTCACACCTTGCTCAATTTCAAAGTACCCACTAACCGTACTTTTCGCTCTCACACACACTCTGCTTCCACCATACATTGCTTTTATTGCTTTCAGTAGTTCTTCCTTTAAGCCATACTCCGCCAGAGTTGGCCATAACTATCACACGCTTTCTCTAAATCCACAAATGTACAATACATTTTCACATTAACATGCAAAAACTTCTCGGCCATTTGCAGTAAACTAAACATTTGATCCACGCACCCTCGTCCAGGCATGAACCCACACTGTATATCCCATATCTTCCTTTCAGTAGTTATGCGAACTCTGTTAACTACAATTCTACCAAACCCCTTGCCAGGTACACTTAATAAACTTATAGTACTATAGTTCTTGCATTCATATCTGCTGCCTTTGCTTTTGTACAGAGGCACGATCATAGCACTCTTCCAGTCCTGTGGCACTCTTACTAATTGAATACAAGCATTAAATAGTTTGCACAGCCACTCTCCTAATCGCATACCGCCATACCTTAACATTTCGTTTGTAACTTCATCTAGTCCAGCAGCCTTCCCACTTTTAAGCCTTTTTATTGCATTTCGTACTTCTTCCACTCCTATACACTCTTATTGTTCCCTAGGATTTTATTAGTTCCAGCATTTCCCACATTCACACTTTTACCAGTATCCCTGTTACCATACCGCCCTTTAAAATATTCTTTCCAACGCAATATCGCTTTACTTTCATCCAGTCAATTTCATTATCTCTATGCCGTATTGCGTTTACTCACTTCCTTACACCCTGCTCCGCATTCTTTACCCACTTCCAAAATAATCTTTTATTACCGTCAAATCATTCTGAATTGTTACTATCTCCTTCACCCTCAGTCGCTCTTTACTCTACTTCATAGCTTCCTTTGCACGCTTCTTTTTAATTCGATAGGATTTCAGTAGATCCATTCTGTTTTTTTCATCATTCGCTTGAATATTTCATTATTCTCCTTTACTGCATCTTTCACGGCATCATGCCGCCATGCGTTCTTTTTTGACTTTCCAATCGTACACTCTCTACATAGTTTAGTTGCACAATCTATCACGATGCCTTTAAACCTCTTCCATGCACATTCGATGCCACCTTTTCCAATTTCATACTTCCATCTAGATTTTTCTGACAACATCCTCATCTCCAGCTCTTGCACGTATTTGTCGCCCACATTCCCTTCCTACAATCTTTCCACTTTCACTCTGGTCTTTCTTATGACTGCCGTCTTCTTATATACCCACTTTACACCAAGCTCAATTCTTGACATTACCAGAAAATGATCCGTCCCACATTCAGAACATCTCATCGCACGTGTGTCCTTTACCAATTCACCTAACTTCTCATCATAAACGATTAAATCAAGCGTGCTTCTAGACTCTCCTCTTTGCCATGTATACAAATGGATATCCTTATGCTTACAGCATGTATTAGATACAAACATGCCCTTTTCTAAGCGTAGCCCAACTAACGCTTCCTATTCTCATTCGTTCTGGTATCGCCGTAAGGGCCAATTACACGATCTGTGTTTTCTCTTCTTATTCCCACCCATCCATTGAGGTCACCCAGTAAAATCACTCTGTCATTCACGTGACATGGATTAAGTGCCCTTTCTTATTCTATCCAAAAGGTTTCACATTTATCCTGGTTATCATTATTCACGGGAGCATAACACGCTACAACCATAACTTTCCTGATGCCTATCTTTAATCGAACCCAGATTAGCGGTGGAGACACCAATTCATACTTCCTTACATGAGCTTTAGCAACTTCGCTCAAAATCAATCCCACACCCTTTGAACCATGCGTCCAACTCTCTACTCTACAAAAACCTAGGCTTCCCTCGTCCATCTCTATCACTTCTTTCCCTTTCCACTAAGTTTCACTCACGCACAGTACATCTAGCTTTCTCTCTCTCATTTTACTGAAAATCTCGTGTTCCTTTCCATACATCCCTCTTACGTTCCACGTTCCCACTTCCCGTTCAATGTTCTTGCGTTATCCCAAGGAGGGGCAATCTTATTCAATCTCAGCCGCCCACCATCGCTTTGATTTTCCGAGACTTTGCATTGGTTCTTTTTGGCATTAAAGGTAGACCTGTATGCTAGCCCAGATCGTACCCTGATGTCGATGTAGCATTCCCTACTTACGAAATCGACACCATGCCGGTCAGTGTTGACGTATTTAGCATACGTGCTGCAAGCACAGCCACAGTCCCAGGACTACTCCATGCATGCATAACGCTATTCTATATAGACTAAGCTCCTTATCATGAACGGGTTACTTTGCAAGCCAGCACGTAGTTGCCCTTGCCGCGACTACTAGGAAGTATACGTAATGCACTGGCATACTCGCGCACCCATATTCACTTATCTTTTATAAATTATAAATTAAAATTGAAAAAACTATTTATTTTTTTAATACTTAATATAATTAAAACGTTCGTAAAAAACTGTTAATTTATATAATATCTAAATTAGTCACTTACTGTAATCCAATTAATTTTTAGGATAATTTTATGTAGCTGGTGAAGCTTATCAATAAGCGAAATGTATTGTGGTAATTTGACGACAAACATTTTTTAATTAAAAAAATTTTGCAATCCTAATTATTAAAATAATTATTGACTGGCTTTCCCTATAAACTAATATAAATTAAAATTTGAAAGTGTGTTTAAAATAACAGAGATATCGTACTTTGCCACAGTAATGGCGAACCACTGTATAATATCTTATTTTACGCTTCACATAACTAATACTTTCCATATACTTCATGTAGCTAAGGCGAATCGAAATACATAACAACTTGGCAGTCGCCGGTTAGTTACTAATTTGATACTATTGAATACAAAAATACCGATTGGTAGGTTAAATTTTTACATTAAACCTTATTTAAATATGGCGGCTATAACATTTGCTGTATTGTAGTTTAGCAACAAACTGTGTAATCAGGTTTCGTATACTTGGTCTTGTATGGCAGGAATGTCAAGAAAAGGTGCTCCAAATGGATGCTTTGTAACTAATTGAATTAACGTATCCTGAATTTAAAAAGAATTATATACGCGCTTGTAGTGCAAAAACACCATGATCACTCTTAGCCATTTTCATTATTTTATAATAATTTCACTAAAATCATAGAAAATATTGAAAGCGTCAATGTGCACAGGATTAGAGGAACTAAGCTTATTTTGCGATCTACAGGTATATTAAAAACGTCTTCTTTATAAGTCCATTTACAATTGATTGTAATTGTTGTATACATTGCAATTGTTTTCACTTTGTTACTATAAAATGCTGTTCCCTACAGAAAAACGTCACTTAATTCAAAGAAATCATTTCCATTGTTTGACATAATTTATTCTACACACCTAGAGGACTATTTAATCAAAACAACCAAAAATATTTAGTTTATAAATTCATCATCGGTAACCTTTTCTTCATTTTTGCACATGTAATATGTTTAAAAAATATATTAAAAATTAAATAGTTTACTTATATTGTACTGAAACCGAAAACAGAAGAGAGACTAAAGAATAGTAGCAATATTCAGCGTTGAAACATAAAAATCTATATTTTCTACTCAAACTGTGATTCTGGCTTTCTCTTGAAGAATTTACTTTTTCGAACTAAGGCACTTTCTTCCTGTGATGTCTTACAGAAATAAAGATATAATTTGAACAAAGATATACAAATAAAAATAACAGACACAATTATAATTGTTTTCTCCAGTTGCACAGTTCCCTTTTTTAGCGTAGGTGTTTAAATAGACTGACTTGTCACAGGAATATCAAAATTTATAATGTGGATTGACTTTTTGGTCTTATATACCATTTATTTGTAATTCTTAGTGCAACTTGCAACTTATGTTTGCTTTGGAAACAACTTCGATGCAGTCAAAATGAATTCTGCTGCTGTTTGAAAACAATATTGTCTAATACGTATTCTGTAGAATATCATTGCTAGCAGGAGACGATATGATTTTCCTAAAAGGAATATTAGTTGCATGGCACTGATATTGTATAATTTAATAATAGATTGGTCAACCGAGCACATTGTTTCTATAGTTGCCCGCAGTGAAGTTAAATAAGAACTAAAGGAAGTCGTGGTTAGGAAGTCAATGAGAACATAATTTATTAACTGACATTATATTAGTCTATCAACTTCAAAATTAAATCCATGTGTGCAGTTAAGGGAGGTCTTACACGGATTTTGTCCTTTTCAGAGTAAATGTGACATTTGCATAAAGGCTATCCCAACATAAATACAAACTTTGCAAGTTTATTATAGATTCACCGAATTAAGTACTATCTACTACTGTATTCTGCATATCGCATGCGAAGCAATGCCAAAAATCAGTTGTGAAAGCTAAAAAGGCCTATATGTAAAAATTCAGTAGAATAAATATTTATTATAAATATGAAGGTCGCTGCTTTAATTTTAGTATAAAAGGAAGCGACATACTTAGAATAGACAAAAATGCTTTTTTGCATTTCCCTTCTACATTCATGTATTTTTTAATGAAACTGAACCAATTATAATAGCATTCTTTCCACTTAGAATTCGGCACACCCAAAATTCTATTCTTAAACGGTTCAAATGCAACGACGCCTGTTGAAAATCGTTGACTACGCACACGACGTTTGAGTTCTGGAACTGTAAGAAAGTCATTAGAATTTATATCGGGACTGACTAAATAGTTCACAGTTTGTCGTACTGTGTGTGAGCTTGCATTGTCGTGATATAGAATGATTCCTACTTTTTTATATATTTTTCCTCATTTTAGACAAAACATGTGGTAAATAGATAGTTGTGTACCGCCCAGAATTTGCAGCTTTACGGTTTTCTAAAGGTATACGCCACATGATCAGATTTTGATACAAAGCAAGCGCTCATTTGTTTGGTAAGACTATCAGCACGCACAGCTTTAGTTGGCTATTGTTTAGATTCAGGCATATATCCAACTTTAGCACCACTGGCACTGCCGTACACCAAATTTGATGTAGCTGAGTTGAACCGGTTAATTTTTGCTCGCCACCATTTGACATAAGTCTGTTTTTGAGTCTCATTCAAATTATAGGAAATCCACCGTGAACACAATATTTTTATACCCTAGTTCTCATGTACAATTTGATGTACTTATTTCATGTCAATGCCTAAGGATGACTAAATTTCTGTATAAGTTACATGATGATCTGAATTTACCATTTCCCGTACGACAACAATGTGTTCTGCTGTTTTTGATGTCCATAGTGGACCTTCGCCAATTACACCACTAACGTTACTACGGCCCAGTTTATATTCTTGATACCACCCAAACTCAGTTGTTTTTTATGGCACGTCATCACCAAAAGCAGGTTTTCAATCAGTGATATGCTTGAAAATGTTCACGATTTAAATCTATATTTTTCCTTGTTTTATTCCTTTAAAATTATTCTGTAACGGACCGGCTCTATATACATCCTTTTCTCATAGTTGTTTAATAGTAGACATGTCAAGCTATACGAATTTTGCATATCAGTTATATTATGAATTACAGTGTCTACACATATCAAAGTTCAAGCAGCAACCCCCGCATAAAGTTGGCTAATAGCCGCCATTAGAGTTGTTCCTTAATTTATCCATCAGTATACTCACAGTTTTTTATAGTAACCCCTTATAGACTTCCTATTTAAATCGGCAATTGTCAAAAATTTTTATACAGCAAACATTTCCATTCATTTTTGGTATATACAAGTATTCAATGAGCATCTAAGCTACGAAGATCAACAACCAATAACATTCAAATTCCTATTAAATCTATTTTTGTTAGTTTTAAATTATATTGTGCCCGAGTGTATCAGTGCATTACATATACTTCCTAGTAATCGTGGCACGGGCAACTACGTGCTGCATTGCAGAGTAACCCGTTTATGATTGGGAGCTTAGCCTGTATAGAATAGCATTAGGCATGCCTGGGGTAATACTGGGATTGTGGCTGCGCTTGTAGCACGTAGGCTAAATACGTCAACACTGACCGGTATGGTGTCGATTCCGTAAGTA
>JAHWXV010140818.1:0-10665 GCA_024586415.1 Phrixothrix hirtus
ATATGGGAAGGTGTTGTATACTAAGATAAGACATTTTGAAAAACTACGTTTAATTTTTTAATTAAAGTTACACAGTTTATACCAAACATTGTTTTAATTATGAGTACTAACCGTGAAAGTTTCCATAAATATTTGGTAATATAATTGTTTTTTAGAGATTCTATATTGCATCTTTCACTTCTTTTGATTTAATATAGTATTAAAACAATTAAACTCAGAAATAAAAAAAAATCAATTCAATCAAGGTAATAATTATCAATTCCGATTGACGTAATTTTCCTTTAAATGGAACTCTCAGTGGTATAAGCACAGATGCACATAACTACACATAATACAAAATCCTGTGGTTGAAAACAATGGATGCAGAATATGCAAAGTATGTAATTATTATTAATCCAAATTCGATTTAATAATAGTTGTTTTTGTTCTTCGATTCCCTATTGTTGTTGTGCCTTGACACAAAAAATAACCACATGAATCATTAAATTATGTAAACTCACGTTAGCAAGTTAACAGTAACATGTGTAGCAATCACTCCTTTTACTAATGATTGTAAATATTCAGAGATAATTTATAAATAAGCACAAGAAGGATATATTTTTATTAATTATTATTAAATACAAGCGAAAGTTTATCTTTAAGTTATGTATACCGACAAATCGTTAAAATTTCCAATTAGAGTAGGCTATAGTTGTACATAATGTTAGGACGGTACTTAAGACACAGCCAAACTAGTGATAGAAACAAACAAAAAATTAAAATTTGATTACTGACAGAGTTTAAAAGTGATTAATAATTAATTGATTTATTAATTATGGCAAAAACTCATTTGAAGTAAATGGCGTTCAACAACTTTATTGCTTCGCTATTGTTACTTTTTAGGTTAACTTAAATTGACAAAAATTTCACTTACGGAATCGTAATTTTCTTGACTATGTTTAAAGTAGCAACATTTTGTATAGCTCATAGCCTACCCTAATTAGAATTTTAAGTATCTCTCTAAATAGTTCTGACCGATCTGCATTTTTGAATAACATGTTCATCACACATGAATTAATTAATTTAATTAACGTGTAAGCAACATAAGAAAATATAGTTTAGTTAAATAGCAAACGTTAAAATATTTTCTTAAATATTTGCATTTTAAATAAAATCAAGTGTTAAAGTTCGAAGCAGTGCGTGGTGCCAGTTACAAAAGCGAAACTAAAGAAATCCAGATGGGTACCAATAAAATTAACAAGCCCAATAAAATCTTGCAAATATTGCTAGAAGCCGTGAGAAGTTTAATGTATTCTGTAACAGACAGAAACAGAAAAACTTTTAAAACACTTAGACAGGATTGGTTAAAAGAAATTTGCACAAATTTCATAGTCATGGAAACGAAAAGTTATAAAAGATCCTGCATCACCAGAAATTGAAGTCTTTGAGTTCCAGCTTTAATTCTGGGTAGTTAGATTAAACAAGTGTTTTAAGTCCAGTGCCAAGATAAAGAAATCGATTAGTTGTTAATAGTTCTTGACATCGTAATTACTGATAGAAGTTCAGCGAAGACCTCATTTCCACAATCAGCACAAGGTAGTAAAAATACACGACCCAAGATCAAAGAAAATTGGGAAAACTCGATTCACCAAATTCAGCAATAAAAGCTCGCAATAATCCGAATTTGCGAGCTTGATAAACGTCATATTTACTAAGAAAATTGGACGTCAAGTAAATGAAAATTTACAAATATTATTAAAACAGTGAAGAAATAAAATTTCTGTTTGTTTTCATTTAAATAATTTTAACAAGACTTTTTAAATTTTAAATTTTATATTTTTCTCTAAGTTGCTAACATTACGCCGAAAATCACGTAACAAAGGTTAACGGCCTGATATCAGAAAAATTGTTAATTATTTATTTTAAAATTTCATTTTTAATGAAAACTTGTTTATATGTATATCTTTTATTTATATTTGAAATAAAAATGTTTGTTCAAACTTTAGTCTGATTTTGGTTCATGCAAAAATAAATATAAGTATGCAAGCTACCATTATAGGATAATTCTATGTAATCTTTAGAAAGGTACTCGACTCTTTTAACAAATTTACAGGTGAAAACCACCTTTAAATTCGAAATTTTAGAAACTGTTTAAAATATTGTTTGCTGCATTGTTTAAATTTAATACACCCTATCCAATTAATTATCAATAACAAACTAATTAAGCAACTCAGTAAAAAAACAACTTTTAAATATTTATAACTTGTATAAATGAAAATCTTACATTATAATCAATAATAAAATGATAGTAAAACTAGTTTTCGCTAAGTAGGGTGCTGAGGAAGCATATCAGCAATTTTTGGCTAAAAAGGTGATAAAGCAAGTGAACGAGTTGTGTATGTATCGTGGTCGAATGAATGGTGAAATTGAAAAAAGAGTGATTAGGAAAGAAAGTTATTGGTAGTTCGTGGTCAGTGACCGAACATGAACAGCCGAGTATGGACGCAAAGAGATCTGAGCACAACAGTTTGTATGACAAGAAATATAGAAATAATATCAATGCGATAGCCATAAAGTATTTGAGAAGTGCATGTGGCAGCACGAAGCTTGAATGTGTTAAAAACGAATGTGATATGAAAGTGTCACTCTCTGATCTGTGTCAGATGAACACGTTAAGGTGGTTTGGTCTTAGGGTGTTTTTTATAGACATAGAACTTTAAATTTAAATAAAACACAGATAAATGGTGTTAATTATCATTAATTTGGCTTTATTCGAAAGATAATTCTTAGCCATTTTTATTTGAATATGATTTCCGGCATATGGCTACCTCGGCTGGCTCGGAGGAAGTCCAATCGAGAAGTCCAATTTTCGATCACTTTTTGCAGCAATGGAGACCGTATATCAGTGATAATGTGACGAATGTTGTCTTCCAAGGCGTCAATTGTCTGCGGCTTTTCGGCGTAGACCAGAGACTTCACATAGCCCCACAAAAAATAGTTCAATGGTGTTAAATCGCAGGATCTTGGAGGCCAATTCACGGGTCCATTACGCGAAATTATTCATTCGCCGAACGTTTCTTTCAATAAATCAATTGTGGCACGCGCGGTGTGGCATGTGCACCGTCTTGTTAAAACCAAGAATCCTCTACATTAAGGGCACTCAATTTTGGTACAAGAAAGTCGGTGACCATGGCCTTGTAGCGGTCTCCATTAACTGTTACGTTCTGGCCGGCATCATTTTTGAAGAAAAATGGACCAATGCTTTCACCGGCCCACAAAGCGCACCAAACAGTGACTTTTTCAGGATGCAACGGTGTTTCAGCAATGGCACGAGGATTCCCTTCACTCCAAATGCGACAGTTTTGCTTATTGACGTATCTATTTAACCAAAAATGAGCTTCATCGCTGAACAAAATTTTCTTGTGAAATTCGGAATCAACACCAATTTCGTTTTGAGCCAATTCACCAAATCTACGGCGTGCCCGGTGGTTGTGCGGCTTCAATGCTTGCACGAGTTGAATTTTGTAAGCCTGCAAACCCATATCTTTCCGTAAAATCTTCCATAAAGTGGATGGACACAGCTCCAATTGTTGAGCACGATGCCGAATGGACTCATTTGGGTCTTCTTCGACACTACGCCCTACAGCAGCAATAGCTTCTTTGGTACGCTCTGTACAACGTCTCTGACGATGCCTGTTATCCTGTAGAGTAAAAGTGGTGCGCAAAAGATCCATGGTTGCTCGAATTAATTGCTCTGATGGACGATTACGTCGACCGTTAAATGGACGAAGACCGCGATGAGTTTCTCGAACTGAACCATGGTTTTCGTAAAAAATCTGCACAATTTACAAGCATTGTTCAGGTGTCAGTCTATTCATGATGAAATGGCAAATCAAACTAAACACAAAACAAGTGACAGTTGTAAAAATGGCGCACATATCAAAAAGTGTTGCCAACTTAAATTTCTATACCTCTATAAAAAACACCCTTTAGAAAGTATGACCGGTGAAGATTTAACAAACCGAATATGTGAAGAAGGAACAAACAAAAAGGAGGAAAGGCGCACACCGTCACATCGACACATCTTGATATATTGACTAAATAATCGTAGACCTGCACCTATTTACAAATATCATTTAGAATATGATTCCAAACTTTATACATACGATCTCTCTCGCATATATTGGACGGCGAAGTGAAGCACTAGGACATCCTGTAAAAATTTATTCATGTTAACCTATTGACATTGTCATGTCAGGGCATATCTTTAGAAAGAATTTTAGGGAAAGTAAAACCATAGACTGGAGAAAATTATCAGCACCCGTATCGTCGTTGTAACGGATTGTAAGACAACACCTATAACTTGTACCAAAATCATAATTCGTGTTGAACACAACACGTCAAGCAGGTTTTTCCGAGACGACGCCAACTTTGCAGATATATTATCGATAGTAAAATGCAATCGTTGATGACATATCATACCTATCGATACCCCTTTAACGATTACTGTAAATCAGTCAGACCTTAAGTTATAGCAGCTGTTTCTATTTTGCCAAAAATGCTGACTTCGCGATTGGTACTAACTACTGCAAAGACAAGTATGTTTATAATTCTCAAATGTTGGCAAAACCATACTATTGCAACTTTGTTATCGTCGAATTTGACAAACCTATTGATTTCTGACACCTAAATTTCCGGTGAAGTCACTTTTTCAACATACAAAAATGGAATCATTAATTGGCAGCCTAATGTTTAGTGCGTTGCTTAACTACTTTGTTATTATTAATTAACTGGATAGCGTGCATTAACTTTAAACAATGCAGCAAATATATTTTAAGCTGAGAAAAATACAAAATTTAAAATTTAAAAAGTTTTATTAAAATTATTTAAATGAAGACTAATAAAAATTTTATGTCTTTAGTGTTTTAATAAAGTTTGTAAATTTACACTTACTTGACGTCCAATTTTCTTAGTAAATATGATGTTTATCAAACTCGCAAATTCGGATTATTGCGTGCTTTTAATGATAAATTTGGTGAATCGAGCTATCCAAATTTTCTTTGATCCTGAGTCGTGTATTTTTACTGCCTTATGCTGATTTTGGAAATGTACGTCTTCGCTGGACTTGTATCAGTAATTACGATGTCAAGAACTATTGACAACTAATAGATTTCTTTATCTTGGACTTACAACACTTGTTTAATCTAGCTACGTAGAATTAAAGCTGGAACCCAAATACCTCGATTTTTGGTGATGCAGGAACTTTTATAACTTTTCGTTTCCATGACTACGAAATTGGCGCAAAGTCCTTTTAACCAATCCTCTCTAAGTGTTTTAAAAGTTTGTCTGTTTCTTTTTATTACAGAATACGTTAATCTTCCCACGGCTTCTAACCATATTTGCAAGTTTTTATAGGGCCTGTTAACTTTTATTGGTACCCGTCTGAATTTCTTTAGAATCGCATCTGTAACTGGCGCCACGCACTCCTTGGAACTTTAACACTTGATTTTATTATAATGCAAATATTTAAGAAATATTTTAAACTTTACTATTTAACTAAACTATAATATTTTCTTATGTTGATCACACGTTAATTAAATTAATTAATTAATGTGTAATGAACACTAAATAGAGAACGTAAATTATTTAATAGTATCCCATCCTTCACTAGTTTGAAATTCAAATGTAGCATTGTTATCTAATTTACATATAACAGCTTACCATAATCAACTAGTTTTGCGTTTTGTAAAAATCAAGACAACTAACGTATCGGCAATTATAGAGCACTTTAATGTTAAGGGGCTTATCCCGAAGTGTAATAAAAGCTGATCTGGATTTGCATTATGACAATGTGCTCCATCGTTTTCCAGGCAGTCAAAGCGTGGTTTGACGACGTACAAACATTGAAGGTGCAAGCCAAAATAAATTCTTCGAAAAAAATTATCCAAAGCGTCAATAAAATTGAAGTTGGTTGAGATTTCTGACGATTTTAGCACCCGATTGCGATTGCTAACACCTGAGCAAAAACCTAATCGCTATCTTCGAACAGTACGTATCGCTATTTAAGCGTAATTCCTAAGATTTTTTGCATTGGTTTATTACTGTGAAGGTAACATAAATTCGTGCCGAAAACAGTGAACAGCGAGTGTACCAGTTCTAGAGAATGTAAAAACCTTTCCATCGTCCAGAGTGAGATGCGAAAGGCATTCTCTTGGCAAGATACCGTCTAGGGTGACGAATAAATATGTTATTTTTTATTATAATAATGATGCTTCTTGTCACAAACCGGTTATTATGCTTGCTAAAGTTCATGATTTGGGTTTTAATTGCAGCCCCATGCACACTACTCTTGAGTTTATTTCGAAACGTCAAATTTTGCAGTGATTGTCGCCATTTTATTTGGAAAGTCAGATGAATTTGCTTATAAAGATAACATAAAACCCCTTGAATGGCGCTGAAATAAGTGTATCGAGCTCGCAGAAACCATGTTGAAAAGTTTTCTTTCCTATCCCAAAAGCTATTCATTTTACCCGTGTTTATAGTTTTAATTTTCTCAGTTTATCCAGATCAAGCTTTGCTTTTTTATTCATGTTTAACCTTTGTTAAAGTTTAACAAAAATGCTTCCTTGATGATACAATTTTTATGAACTCCAGTGAAGAATATTCATGTATTGACTTTATTCATAAAAATACCTCTCCTTTAGGATGCCGCTTCATTCTTTTCATTAAAAAATCTAAAAACCTACAAGAATGGTACACTAAGGATCTTCGAGTTATTGCAAAAATTTTTCTCGAAGACTATTTTAGTTCACTTACACGTATGGTACCGTTAAGAGCGAAAAGTTAAATAATTCGAGGAAAAAGCTTTATTTTTAGAACTGACACCATAATTGCGATGAACATACTCTGTTCTAATTCGGCCTCTTTAGTAAACGCCGAAGTTATAGATCACACCAGTACGAAGAGCACCAATAAACAAAAATTGTGAGATAACCAAGCCACTTGTTTTGCCTAATGAGGCTTTTATCTTGTCTCTCTGTTCCTTAAAGTCACCAAGTAGAAACAAACACAGAAACTGAACACGGATTATCGTGTATTTTGAGTCACTTCTAGAAAGAGAGCGAAGTATCAATAATATACCTAGTTGGAAGACATGCGAACGTTCGACATTAGCGAATAAAGTAGAAAACTATAGGGTTACTTATAGTATCAAGGTTGCGATCCCCGTAAACGAAATACTTATGCATAGCAGCAGAGAGGGCATGCAAGGTGGGTGACCTCCGAACTTTCGAAAACAGACGAGATCAGCCGGGTTTTACTGATTAAAAGGATATTTTTGATGCGCAAATCGTAGCTACTATTAAAACCAAACAATGCATTATGGAAATAAATGTTTTGTAAAATTGTAGAAATCGCCAAGTGTTTTAACCACCACAAACGATTTTACAATGGGAAGAGACATCGAAGATGACCAACAACTGGATAAAATGTTGCGAAAATTAATGACATTGCTGCAACGATTGCCATGGACATTAATAAAGAGGCCGTATGACAAATTTTTCACGAACAATTGAACAAGTATCAAGTCTACGCCAACACATGCCCACGTCCTAATTTAGAGGTAGAAAGACGCTCGAAAGTATATTTGCAGCGTTACCTGACTTATTGGGGAAGTCCATCACAAATGAAGAGATGAACGAGTATCTCGAAAAATAAGGCAATGCAATTGTTCTCTTCATTATCAATATAGTTAGTCTGTAATACTTATAAGTTCTAACCAGGCTGGGAGACGGGAGGAAAAAACACTTGAGCTCCGAATGAACAACATGTTGATTTTCCATTACGATATTTTTTTCGCATTGTTTTTAGCCAATACAAGGTTTAGGTGCCACCCACCTCACTCTGGGCGTGACTTTTATCTGTTTCCTAAGATGCCCATCCTTAGATTGTGGATGAAGTAAAGCAGCAAATACTGGAACTACTAAACGGGATAATACATGATCTATGACGCTGTTTCCAACAATTGAAAATTTATATACAACGATGTATGCGAGTATATCGATGGAGATAAGTTGTAAGATTGTAATAATGAACCACATTTTTGCCATCAGTCACGTCATTTAATAGCCAAACCTCCAATATGTTTAAGTAACTAGAAATTCTCGTCAGACGCTGTTACTATGAGCTAAATTTGTGCGCATACAACTTAAAGTTTACAACCCATCAATCTAAACGTTGCCTACTTAATTCTATAGCATGTTAACGGATTTACATATATCCGAAGAGGACTGCATGTATACTTGTAACATATGAAACATTTTTAATATGCAAAATTTTGGCAAATACCCGACCTGTATATGAAAACAGACATTGCTATTTTAGCGGACATTGTTGAAAACTTCAGAGAGAATGCGTTTCAAAACTGCGGGCTCAAATGCGCATAGTAATATACAGGATGTTAATGTGACCATGTTACAACGTTTAAGGATATAACAGGGAGATCATACATAACCGTTTTGCTAATAAACACATATCCTTAAATTCTTCCTAGCAACACTACTGAATAATAAAAACAAAAATAAATGGTTACCTTTATTTTAAACACGGTTCAGTTTTTAAAAGCACTTATCGCCTTTTATTTTCACAAATTTGTTAATCCATTGAAAATCAATTCTTGTCAAATCTGATCTGTTTAAGCTGTGCAGTTTTACTGAATTAGTAGATATGCTTTTGATTTATGGAAATGTTCGGTATAATGGTAGAGTTGCTTGTCGGTTGTATGAAAATGTTTATTGAAATGTTTAGATCGCATTGATAATGGGTATCAAAGAAATTTGCAAACTTCAATGTTTTAAAGACAAACACTTAAGTACTCGAGAAGTAGCACATATCATAAATCTAAACCATGTCATCGTGTGGCAAGTACTTTATAAACAGCAACTTCACACATACCATCGTGCTTCCAACGGATTTCAAGTTCCGTTTTAATTTTTGTCGGCATTGTCAACATGTGAGCCGTAATTGTTGGAATGAATTAATCGAATCATACATGTTGTCGCACATCTAGATAATAATATTTCCTTAAACTTTTTAAGAAGCATTGCCAGAATTATTGGAAGGTGTGTCATGGAATATTTGATTATGTGGTTTCAGCATGACGGAGCACTACCGCATTTTTCAATTTCTACCCGTGAATATCTAAATGAGACTTATAAAGAACGTTGGATTGGTCTGAACTGTCCTCAGATCTTAATCCACCTAGTCTAGTGTACAAAACTTCGATTAAGACTCTAGAAAATCTGAATTACGGCTGCATCAGATCTGATCGAGTATGCGAAACATGGCTATTGGACGAATTTAAACATGTGTATCATTGTAACGGTCGACACTTACATCATCTTTTTTAGCATTTGGAAAAAGAAAGCAATGATTGTACTATTGAAATGGTTTCAATAAAAATGTCCGTCAATTACCTTTTAGCTTTATTATCCAGTAGTGTCATTAGTAAGCACAACGTTGTAACATAGTTCCTTTAATACCCTGCATACATACGATTTAGGGTCATTCAAATTTATGAAATTTACAAGATGATGTGTTGTTTGAATAAAACCGAGTGCTACTTTTGTTTCCAAAAGAAAGAGCGAGATGATGTCACTTGTAATTATGATAGAAATGCATATTTAATAAAAGCATCTGCTTCGTTTTATTCGTACAGCCCAAAATCTGTATTTAGAAATTGCGCGATATAAAATTAAATTGCCCTTATTTGCGATTTTCTTCTCATATTTGAAAATATTAATAATATTAATATTATTAAAATAATTTTTCGATAATTCTTTCTATATTTAGTACCTACGCAAAATAATTCTAATATTGCATAATGGCAATGACGCTAACTTAAGGATTACATTATACCGCATAATTATAAAGCGAAGCCCTACTAAAACATTCCTTATAAATTAAACATGGCATGTAACTTTATAAAAGGTTCATAAATATATGATTTTATTATACTCTGAGAGGAAATCTTATGGATTTTCCCAGTTCATCAAACAAATAGCATGCCTTTTTATAAGGTTTCCCTTAACATTTTCAACCTTGTTATACTAAACCATAGAAAAGAAGTCAATTTTATTATTGAAAAGCGTTTTGAAATTATTGCAGAAAAATTATTTAAACTTACTACTGTTTCTTCCATTAGTAGTTTTCGATGTATTTTTATATCGATAGAATCATAATTTTAAATGTAGCTACTTATGAATTTATGTACGTTTTATAAAAAGAAAAAGTTAGAAATAAGGCAGTTTTCGAACTTGAATTTAAATCTACCAGATTGAATTATGATTCAATTTTGAAACAAATTGTAGGATTAGATCTAATGGATTACATGACAAAAGGTCAAGATTTACACAGAAAATAACGAATAAACTATAAATAGAAGACTCGAGCTAAGAATTGAAAAACCAAAAGGATGTGTAAAGATCTAATACCTTTTCGAATTTGTCGAACAAACTAATCAAACGGAATTTTAAATCTAGAAAACTTTATGTTCTTTTATTGAATATAAATTAAAGTTTTGTTTTTCCAAGATATACAGTGTGTTCATTTTATGTTGTAGGAGCCGCTTCATAATAATAGGGAATTTGCCGCAAATTGCATAAAGTAATAGTGAACAATTGTATTAAC
>JAHWXV010140842.1:0-13540 GCA_024586415.1 Phrixothrix hirtus
GTGGCAAAGTTTTGACCTTTACTAATTTTTTTTAGGAAAACCGTTACGTTTTGACTGTTATTGTATAAGACTTTTTTGTTTGTATTGATGTCCTCTATCAACTGTTACAAGGATGAACGCTATTTTCTTTACACCTTGTATATATATATATATATATATATATATATATATATAATGTATAATTTTTATGACAAGTATTTAATACATATTTAAAAATTTTCATGCTTGGTTCTCGATGCGAAACTTGCAAATCACGCCTTGAATTGACATTATATAATATAACAGATATCTGCTATTGTGATTATAGTGCATTGGTAGCTCACGTGGTAAGAGCGTACGTCATGTAAGCACAAAGTCCTGAGTTCGAGCGTCAGTCAAAGCAGAAAATTTTTACATATGTATTAAATACTTGTCTAAAAAATTATACATTAAGTAATTATCTTAAGTAGATAGAATTTAAAGAATTAATTTTACATATTAAATTATGCTATTTACTGGATTTCAAGTTCAGAATACGGTTATTTTAAATTTTTATCAGGGCAGGAATAAAATGTAAAATATTGTGAAGGGTTTCAAATTTTTTAAAAGAAAACATCATGCTGTGCCACTATTTAATATATTTATGAAATACAACTACATATATCCTTTTAAATATGTATTTATGCAAAAACTGATTGTGTAAAATGAAAGATTGATTTTCTCGTATGCTTTAACTCTCGTGTTCATATCTAGACACCCGGGAGCATTGGTGTACGAGCATGAATGCAAAAAATAAATTGTTTTAAATAGCAACGCAAGAAACTATATAAACAAAAAATAAGCAAAAACTTACCAATTTTAACTTAGAAAATTTACACAAAGGTAAGACACCAACTCTCGCACCAGGTTCCCTATACCGTAACTTTATGTAAACTCTACTTGCACACGTTTTGCTGCGTGAGATACCATCTGATAATGTTATTGGACGGCACATGAATATAGGGAAGCATACACCCTCTACTTTTAAAGATATGCGTAATTTCCTTTACAACAAGTCGACTACAACACAGTTTGCGAGTAACCGAGGGTTAAACTTTTAGGGTTATCTTTAGAATAATTCCGCTTGTTCAAAAAATATTCTTTGCTTTTGACGAGGTGAATTTAATTCGCGCAATTAATTTTCTATAATTTATAATTAATTGGCGTGATTAAAGAAACATCAGCAAATTTCACACTGCAAGTATGCAAGCATATTTATGAGTTATGTCAGTAATAATCTTGAGGTGAAATTTTTCATAATTTATTAATATTTTGTATTTTTATGCAAACAGGTAGATTGTCAGATCAAAAAACTAAAACAACACTTGTGAAAAGTCCACAAATATGTTTCTTTAATATTTTTAATTAAAACACCTGAAGCGCCTTTCGGCTGGTCGTAGCCTTAAGGGTTGACGCATACTGTGTAAAATCAAGTGTGCAACAATAATCATTCATAACAATATCCAAATGTGCATGAGGGATTTAAAAAGTTTATAGACTAGTAATTAAGGAAAATTCAAGGTTTTAAAAATGTAATTACAGAAATTAGAGTCAAAATTAAATTAATTGGGTAATAATATTCTAGAGGAAATATGAGTTTACGTAAATATTACATTTGTCAAAATGAAATATATACACAAATATCACAGAATGATGTCCATGGTCAAGATAAAAATTATACAATAAAACTTCTGTAATATACAGGGTTACTGGTAATTCGATACATTTCTTTGGGGATTTGATAACACAAGAGGTAGGGACTAAATTTAACCTAACATGCATTATACAAAATCCAGTCGGTATTGAGATATTTCGATTTTTATTTTATTTAGTGTAGTTCTTAATGCCTTAAATTGTAATTTTCAAAAAATGTACCTTAAATTTGTGGAACTTTTTTGCTGCAGTACTTGCTAAACACTATAATCTTTCACTTGCAATCAAAGATATCCAAAAGCATTATAAACTCGTACATGTTTCAAAAAAAAACTTCTGAAAAATTTACTTTTCAAAATTAGTTATTTAAACCAAAATATTAACGGAGCTTACGTAAATATTATTTTATATACTTCCTTATTATAATAGCTATCAAACAAGGTATAAATATCATAACCCACCTTTTGTAGTTACAAAAAAAAACAATAAAAATGAAGCAGGGGACAAAATTTCTCATAGAATGTGTTATTGTTTCTATGCGTTTTGTTTTGGTTAAAGCAGTCTACTGTCATTTTGATTATAAAAGCAGTATTTAACAGCTTTTTCTTCGCTTCGAATATTGTATAAGATATTAAGTTTGTTGTTAAATATTTTTATTGTCGTTGTTTTTGTTGAGGTTAATAAGTTTTTTGTTATTTTTTCGTGTTTGCGTTATTTTGTTGTAACATTTCTGCGTACAGCAATGCAGAATATGCTGAAATGCTGCTTCTCTACTGATATTGCGATGTAAATGCTGCCGAAGCTCGTCGTGAATATAAACGTCGTTTTCCTAACCGCCGTATACCAAATGTTCGTGTATTCAGTACGAACTATAGAAATATCGCGGAAACTGGTGAAGTTAAACGTTAACTAGGTGATGCTGGTGCTCCTCCTGTATACCAACCAGATGATAGGGAAGAAATACTGGGGAATTTTGAAGAGAATCCAAGCACTTCAACTACCAAATTCGCGAGGCAAACTGGTGCACTACAATGGGAAATTTGGTCTACTATACGTGAAACTGGATGCCATCCTTACTATTACACCCCTATCCAAGGGTTGCAAGAGAGTGACCCTGTAAGTAGAGTAGAATTCTTTCGCTACATTTTAAATTCAAATGCTAAGGATAGAAACTTTCGGACCAATACCTTATGGGCAGACGAATCTAAATTTAATCGAGAGGGCATAACAAATTTCCATAACTTACACTATTGGGCTGAAGAAAATCCACATTTTGTAAGGTAAACTGGTTTTCAATGGAAGTTTTCAGAAAATGTATAGATGGGAGCCATTGGCCGCTTTTTAATAAGATCTTACTTCTTTCCTGAAGACTTAAACAGGGAAATTTATGAAGGTTCTTTAGAAAATCATCTACCAGATCTTTTGGAAGATGTTCCCTGGGATGTCAGAAGGCAAATGATTTTTCAGCACGACGGTTGCCCAGCACATTATAGGCTGATAATACGGAAGTTGTTCAACCCTTACGTGGTGAGCATCATATTTCTCCCACATTTGGTGAGCACGGGTCATAATGACCCTGTAGGTATTTTTCCTCTTTATATACTTTTTTTGCAAACACAGCAATAATTATATAAAATGCACCTTCTGCAATATGCTTAGACATTTTGAAAGATATATATTTTTTAAAACAACAACTTACAGAAGGTAGAAATGACTAAAGTACTAAAATTAATTGAAAAACTACGTTATACAAATTATGCGCTTTAAACCTATACATTAACTAAATATTGACAATGACAGTATGTAGTTGTAACATTTTGATAAAATAAAAAAGAAAACCTGGAAAAGAAACAGAAAAAAACATGCAGGGGTCAAATTTTAAATTGCAGTTCTTACAAATGCTGTAACTACATTCGGAGCACACTAGTTTCTTACAGTTTATACAGAGATTTGACGTTTTTCTGCCTTTACTGTACAGACATAAGACACATCTTTTCCTTTTAGTCAATTTTACTTGAGGATCTGTATCTTAATTTGGAATATCCATAACTCTCTTGATGACAATCTTCAAATGACTTTGAATCTAGGGGTTTGAATAGCGATTTATAATATGTGGCGAAACTAAAGTATATGCTAAGCGTTTGATGAAAGTAAAGCGATCAACTTCAGTAACATGTTTACATGATTGATACAAAATATATGCGGTTACAGCAGCTACGTCTACTGCAGTATAGAAAATGGCCATAAGCCATCTACTCGTTTTCCGACTTGATGAATAATTGGAACACTTTTGGTCGAGCGAATCCACTCCGCTCTTGGGATTATTATAATATTCAATAATTTCAGCCTTCTCATGATTCTGAGGATGGGAATGCATCGAAGATAACATAAGTACCATTTTTCCTCTTTTTGGTGCAAAACAGAGTAATGTAACATCTAAACTTTAATTTATTTCCCGCTCTTTATTTGATAAAAATTCCTTAGGAATATCCCTTTTAACTTTTCGAAGTGTACCTACGTATGTAAGTCCTCGTTTGCGTAATTATTCAACCAGTTCTAAAGACGAAAACCAATTATAGCCAGTTACGTTACGATTCGTACCCTCTATTGGTTTTACTAGCCTTATCACGGTGTGAGAAAGAATGGACAGCTTCTTTCCTACTTATGAAAGTGCTAACCCATCAGTACCTTTTCCACAATATATATATAGCCATTATAGGAATAGTTATTTCTGGCATCTGTTAGGCACAAAACCTTTATTCCTTAATTGTTAGGTTTGTTAGACAGAAATATCTTGAATTTTGATCTGCCCCTAAAGCCAATAAGCATCTCGTCGATACATACATTCTCACCAACGGAATACAAATTTTGGTTGCTACCTACAAATATTTGAAACAAATTGGAAATCGCAGCGCTTGGATCTGTCTTGTTCCTTTCTGCTCTCTTATTAGGATCATCAAAACGAAGAGCGTCCGTTAATGTGTACAATATCTTACAGGGCATTGCGCATCGAAATATATCTCTGCCACTAACATCGGATGAAAACAAGGATCTTGTATCCTCATGGCCTGATTTGAATATCTGTGTATACGATAGTTATCCAAGGAATGCACGAAGTTCGCATAAATTGACATCATATAATTCAGGTCTGTTTATATCATTATAGTTTTCTCTACAACTAGATATGTTATAATTTGTCCATTTTGCTATTTCTTTCAACATAGTTTCAATAAATAATTGTTCCCAAATGTCCAATGGGTTAGGATTTTTGCTTAAGTTTTTGCAACCAGATTTTACACCAGGTAGATGAATCATGAATCACATTTTCTCTGCGTGTACGGCCAGCATTAGTAACAGGAGATGTAGCCCATTTACGTCGATTTCGCCCAGAAAAATACTTGATTTGGTGTGTAGAATCGTCACTACTACCAGTAAGGTGAACATACTCACTTTCAGAATTACCTAATTCTGTTGAAGACGACTGTTCGCTTTTTGAATTGTGATCATTATGGATCGTGAAATCTTCGTCATCGCAACCAGCATCGCTATCTGCCTCTCCAAGCCAATGTAATATAGTATTTTCAAAGTTTGTGTAATCACTTCCTACAGACCGTGGCGTACTAGGTTTTGATTCCATTATAACACAAAACCAGAACACAAATAATAAAATCAAATAATCGCTAATGTTGTGAACATGGGTCAAAATGACACTGTACTCTTATTTTCTCAGATATAACAGTTCATTCATCAACGGCTATATGCTCACTAAGTTATGCGTCATCTAATAAGAAAATACTGTAAAGCACAAACATCTAGGAGTTCCCTGTATAGTACAGTTTTATATGCCAAATCATCCAGGGTCAAAATGATCCTTGTTCACCACGTAAAGGTTAATCGTCGTTTACCTGATCGTTAGACTGGAAGAACAGGTGCAATCTCTTGGCCAGCTAGAAGCCCAGACTTAACTCCTATTGATTATTATGTTTGTGGCACATGAAAGACATAGTTTACTCAACCCCAGTAAATACAAGGGAAGATTTTAGATAAAGAATAATCGAGGCCGTCGAACAAATTAGAAACAACCTGAAAACTGAGTGACGAAGACAAAAATGCGAAGACGCTGCCATGCCTGCATAAGAAACAGAGGGTCACAATTTGAACAAGCTAAAATTTAAACAATAATGCACTTACCTTTATTAATATATTTTCTGTGTTTATCTAAGAATAAAACTATATTTGTAGTTACAGTATTTTTACGACCCTTTTTAGTAACTATAAATGGTTTGTTCCATGATTTTTACCTCTGAAATATGCACTTCCGATTTTAAAACATAACTTTTTACAAGTTTTTTTTAAAATTTGCACGACTTTTCCATTCTTTTAAAAATTTTTGTTTTCAAATGGAAGGTTATAGCGTTGAGCAAGTATAGCAGCAAAAAAGTTTTTCACAAATTTAAGGTACATTTTTTGAAAATTACAATTTAAGGCGTTAAAAACTGCTATTTTAAAAAAAATGAAAACCGAAATATCTCAAAACCGGCTGAATTTTGTATAATGCATGTCAGGTTAAATTTACTCCTACCTTTGGTATTATCAGATCCCCAAGGAATGTATCCAATTACTAGTAACCCTGTATAACAACAAAAGCGAACAGTCAATAAACAACATAAAAAGCCTGTAATTAAGCAGTTGTGATTTTTTTATTTTTATAGAATAAACAGTTAAATTAAAAGATATAACATAACCTCCTCGTTAAAGCTTATTAAACATTGTATTTAAAATGAGACTTACTAAATTAAATAAAATTTTTGATAAGATGTAATCGTGTGTTTATGGTATTTATTTTAATTTAATCCTAAATCTTAGTTTATGGATTAGTGAATAATTTCCATATTTTGTTCGAAACTTTTCAAATTGTTTTCGTAAACATAATGTAATATCTTTAGAATCATTTAATATTCTTTAGTGTTCGAACTCATTAATTTTGTTCTGATATTTAATTTGATTTTTATGAAATGCATTAACGCGCCCCTTTGGAACATTTATCTTTGCGTGTGTAAACAATTTACTATTTGATATTGTTTCTCTTTACAAAGGGTTATAATGCTTTATTTTCGCAATTAATAAATGATCTTGCAAATAAGACTCGTTCAAGATAGCTCGGTGAAGTTTGTACAAGAGGAATCGGCCTTGACTTTTGTTGAACATGCGCTGTCTGGAATTGTTTTAAAAGGGCACACACTTGCTTTAACAACGCTGCTAAAATTTTCCATCTGAACTAACACATTACAAGTTTTTTTTATGCTGGCTTATCTTACAAGTGGGTGTCTTGTCCCGACAATGAATGGTTGAAGCCGAAATCTCTACTAGCGAACGATGGTATTGTTTCGAATTGTACGTGCGATATCCACCACTTGTAATTCCGCTTTTACCATTTGGAACAAGTGCTATCTCTCTTAACCGTGATATGGACGTAATATCCACCTTTTTGCTGATTACCTTCTACCACTTCCTTTACTTTTGTTTCAGGGAAAACATGAACTGCAACTCTATTTAAAATATCTTCATTAATTCGTTTACATACTACATGATGATACCAGGTTAGTTTTTCCGCTTATCCTTATCACCATTCAACTCCAAATTATTTATAGTGCAGAAATGCTAATCAGCTTAATATAATTTTTCATTAATATTTGGGACTGAAGCCAACAGTTAATTACTTTGTGCAAAAAATAGTTTAGCTGCTAATGCTTTAGAACTACAGTTATAATAATGCTTTGTAATTAAATTTTGAATAAACACAGTGTCTCGAACCCTCATGTAAAATAATTCTGGCTAATTCACGTAAATATAAAACATTCATGTATGTAACTTGCTTAGAATTGATAACAAATGATTCTTTGTAAATTGCTGTTAGAACGTAATGTGCGTAATCAGTGCGCCTTTCATTGGTTTTGAAATTTTGCCGAACTGGAGAAAATAAATATATGAAGTTACGAAAATCATCTAAAGATTTAATAACTGATATCAATACGCAGTCGGTATTTAGCACAACTATCAAGAATCTACTCCTAAAATTTTGAAATGTAAGTAGTATTAAAATGCAGCTCAATTTATCTATGTACAGCTGATCCTTATACTTACTCAATGTTATTTAGCGAGTTAAGAACTTTATAAATCCATTTTTAGACAAGGTAATTCGGATTCAGTAATTTAATAAAGACCTTCTTTACAGTAATTCAGGTTTACATTTCACTATACTGTAAAATTATAAACGTTTGCACAACTTTCAAGATTGAGTAATTTAAAATAAAAGTATTCACTGCATTATTATTTAAACTTAATTAGTGTGGTTAGTAAATTGGTAAATTTTTTGTACTTCATAAATCTATTTCGTTATATTATTCAGTTTAGCGTAAAACTTAAGCAGGGATTTATCTTTGTGCATTTTATTTGCAACTGCTAATATATTCTAACTGTTCTGTGCAGGCTGTCCAGAATTTTGCTTTACGCATCGTAATTTTCGAATTCAACTTTTGCAATACTTTCAAATGGAACACGCATGCCAAAGTATTCGGTAGTGTATTTATTTATCTTTAATTTTCAATAGATTTGAAGAAAGGTGACTCCATTTGTTAACAGACCGATAAGATTGCAGTTTAAGGTTTATAATAAGTTAGGCACTATAACATGAAGTCAAATAGAAATAAATAACTATACTAAACCTTAGCTATCGTGCAAAATCAACAATGTGTTGTAAAAAGGCCCAGAAGTAAAAATTTATTTTAGTGCTTAAACACGCTAGGCAAAAAAACAATTTTATGTAGATGATCAACAAATTTTCATAGACAAACGCTGCCTAGCCTAATGGAGATGTTCAAGGTGTTATTTTACGCTAGATATAGCTCAACTAATCTTGCTAAACATGGGTTTAGTATTCTTGAACATATCAGCTGTAATATCTTCTTGAGTTGTTGATGCAAAACGGTAGACCTTGAATTAAATAGTTTCTTACAAAAAGTCTATGGGCATCAGATAAGGTGATCTGGTTACCCATTCAGTTGGATCTAATAAAATTTGCTTAATAAACACACTAAAATAAAATATGAATATTTAAATAAATTTAACATATCTTGCCTTCCGATACACCTCATAGGAAGGCTCTCATTAGTTTGTTGTATGACATTCACATTAAAGTGAACCGATGCACCGTCCAACTTTAGCCACATTTGATTTTTTACGTAATCTGGAAGATTCTGAGTTAATTGCAGAAACTCTTCTCTTAGTAAATTATAGAAAATTTGACTCGTTACATGCGCTTTAAAAATTTACAGACCAAATACAAAATCGTCCACCACTCCACCTTATCATACATTGATACTCCACCCGTGCTGGCGATACCCGTTATGTTAGGGTTTTAGATATGATAGAAATGGTGATTGTGTTGTACATTGATCAGTAAACAGACCAAATTTAAAGAAATCTTCGTTTTCAACTATTTGATTTTGTGACAAATCACAAAATGCTATTCTTCCTTTAAAATCGTTTTCAACTAGTTTTTGATCTTACTAAAAGCGATTAGAATAAAAATGATTTTGTGTAACGTAGTTTGACGCTGAAAATATATGAATTTCTAAATCCCTATATACAGGGTGTCCCTTTATTGTGTTTGTGAGGTTATCCTCTATGCGTGTGTTTGATTTATCTTGTGATTCTTAATGGCTATCTAAAAGTCGCGTGTTGTCCATATGATATTATTATTTCCCAACTCGTTTTTTTGGTTGTGACGATTTTACGAAAACGATCTTTATATTACGCCCCAGTATGATATTACATTTGTATTTATCATTCGTTTTGTCTAGTACTCACTCTAGTTGCCTTACCTTGAGGTGATTTGTAGATGAATATGATGGTTTTGTTTAGTTTTTTGCGTATACTGTTGTTAACTCCATCTCTTTTCAAGCCATAGTTCATCTATACCTTGTAAAGGTTGTCACATAATTAGTAAAATCTATTTGCAGGGAATTCATTTGTAACACCTTGTGTTTGCATTTTCTATATTTAATTTAATTTCAATTTACTTTTGTTTGAATTTAGCAAATATACAATTTATGGTGCATATGGTATATTCCTTCGTTCAGTTCAACAATTAGCAATCACAGCAAACGAAATAATTAATTGATTAGTTTTAAATTTTTAAGTAAGTAAACTTAACTACATACCATATTACCTAGCAGCACCACAGAAACAGGCGGGGAAAGGAGAAGGAATGTAGTATTGGATTTCACAGAGGCAGTGTCGACTCAACCTTCAAACAGAGACGTTACTGATTCTTCTTTGTAATATTAAAATATGATTTTGGTCAAAATATTAACTTTTGCATCTAAGTTTGATTATTGAAAATGAATTACTAACAGATTATTAATATTTAAGTAATGAACTATTGTGAGAAAGGGAATCAGTAACAATTTGGCCGAAGACTAATATTTTTTTTTGATCTTTGGGCTAAATTTTAATTATTTAGTTGTTACAGATGTCACTGTTGGGCCCCCTAAATTTTAGGAGGGTGCTGGTATAAAAGGCAAGCATTCAGGCAAGTAGAAGTAGAGGTTGGTCTTATCGATTAAATATTTTACTAGCGAATATGTGCCACGTTTATGTTAGTTCTAGAAACTACATTTAACATCTGCGTAGATATCTTCAGGGTTGTTACGACTATTGAATTTATCCTTGCTCGAACGAACATCTATTCAGTACCTTGTTTGATTATGATTAATAATGATAAGATGTTGTCTTAACTATTTTTGGTGACTTGAATTTGCAAGGAACATTTAAATTAATATGTATATGAATGTTATCTTCTATATTTAGAACGCCAACCCTGGTCACAAATTATTAATTATATTTTTCTTATTAACCAACTCTACTTATCGCATGTTTGCCCAGAAATTGTTTTAGGGATAATTTCTTTTGATTTTCCAAATTGTGGGAACGAAATTCCCAAATTGGTTATTAATTAATAATTTCAACTTTCGGCCTAGAAATTTTAAAAATCCTTTAGGTAATATTATTTACTATTACATTCCTGTTTTGTTTAACTATTGTTATATATTTAAAATCTTAAATTATTTTGTAGGCTTTACCTGCAATGCCGTTTATCTTGCGATTGATTGAGTGATCAGATCAGAGAAACTTCAATTAGAGCTCCGCTCAAGTTGATGTTTCTCTCATCTTAGTGTGTACCAAATACTTGCTTCTACTATTTTACAGCCGACTCCGAAGTCTGCTGTAACGACACTTATCATCTGTCTCCAACTTATACATATATCTTAAATTTTATGTAAAGTAAAAATTGTTATTTGTTATTTTGATGCTATTATTTCTGATACAACAACAATTAGCTTAGGCTTAATAATTTTAGAAGCAACCAACTATTAGATTCTATTAAGCGTATTATTCTGCTAATTACTTATCAATAAATATTATACATCTAAAGTACCCAAACATGGTAACCTACTGCTAGACATTATATCTGGGCACCTGCCACTACTGAGATTATCTGTGCTTAAAGAGAGGCTTCCAAGTGAGTTCTGCTATACGAACGAAGGTTACCTTTTAAAACATTTACATTCAATTTTAGTCAACAAATCTCAATTTATTAGAAATTGACACGTTTTATTTTAGTTTATAAATTGACGTTCTACGTCATCATAACTAATTGTTGTAAGCAGCGTTTTGTTTTGAATGTTACAACTTTGTAGTTTGATAAATTTGATGTTTTTTGATTAATATAACGTTATAAATTCTTGTGTGTAGTGGTTGGTGATTCCAGCCAGCTTACACTTTATTGTATTTAATTAACAGTTTAGTATTTCTATGTTGTTTTCTAGGCTTTGAATATTGATGTCTAAGATTTCACATTTTGCGTGTACATTTCCTAGATCTAATTTTATGTTTTCGGTTGAATTTGTTTTTGCCTTTAAGTTTCTTAATTCTATTTTTACGGATAGGTCCAGTTTCTCACAAAACATCATATGATTGAATTACGCTTTCTCCTCATTGGTCTAGAAATACAATGGTCCACTCCTAATTTTTCCATTGTTCTGCTTTCATATTCGCTTTGAAGCCACCATATGTTTTTAGGTTTTTAGGTCTTCGACCATTTCGTTTTTACTAATTCAATAGGATATATTAAAGATATTGTATTATTTTCTGTGTGCTTCTGTCTCTATTGAAAGTCCCACCGATGAAAAAATATTTTAATGGTTAGGTTTGTGTACCCTTTGTAACGTTGTGACAAAGTCTTGTCAACAAAGTAAGTCAGGAAAACCTTATTATTTCGAGTATTGCATGTTTGTCTAGATGGGCTAAAAGTATATATTATTTCCTATAGGTGATTGAAGTGTGAGCTTCATAAACCGTGGTGTAAGGGGATCAACTACTTTATCGTCGACGTGGTATATTTGTGGTGTTTTTGGTTGTTTAATTGTATTTGATATGGTTAAAGTTAGGGTAGGCGAAACCATCGCCTATGAAGGCTGCTTTTGCATGTTTGGTGTTTCTTATTTGTCTTGAGTGTTTTCTTCCGTTGAGCTTAATTTTTGCGTAATGCTTTTGTTTAGGTGGAAACCACTTTTGGTATATGCTCATGTCAGTTGCTTCTATTTTTTTATATGATTGTTGTTTTGGTTTTGGTATCCTTCTGCTGTGTTGAATAATTGATGATGTATTGGTCGGGTAACATTCTTTGTCTATTACTATCTAGGTATATACAAACTCCTGTAATATGTTGGTTGATTCCAGAAGTTGTGTCATTTAGCTTTGTGTTAAGTAGGTGCCTTTTGTGCATCACGTAGATATTCACCAGTGTGCTTGCGTCGTCAAGCAGCGTGAGATGGTCTACCACCGCACAACCAGTGTGGTTCAAGTCACTGGGTGAATTGATTGTTAGTTTATACTACATTGTTCATCAGCATTTTGCACTAAAGTTTATCAGCAGTTTATGGAGATCTACAGAGAAAGTATTATGAACGATATGAACCCGGGTAAGAGATGTAGATGTAGATTCACAATTGGGAAGGCACGGGCGGTCGACTCTCATTACTGATGTTTTGAAACGACACAACACGCGATTCGCTATTAATTAATTACGTTGGTTTCTTCAAGTATCGCTCAATTAATGAAATTATTATTGAACAACGTGGGTACAAAAGGGTTTGTGTACGGTGAGTGCAAAAAATGCTTAAAGGAGAGCACAAAGCAAAGCAATAGTGTATGCTTTGTAACTTTTGCAGATACATGAGAGAAACGATGAAAAGTTTTGATACATACTGCGACTGGTGATGAAACCTGGCTTTGTCGCTATGCCCAGTGAATAGTATCACTCCAACTCCCCGAGTAGACAATAAAGTTTCAAGCAGATTCCGTCAGGTCCAAAAATTATGGCTACATTCCTATGGAATACAAAATGCGTCCTTTCGGTAGAGTTTCTCCCTTAAGAAATTGCGTTGAATGGGAAAGTGTATTATGATGCACTAACCTCAGCCAGGCTATTCAATACTGACGCCGAGGTCTGTCTTCAAGTGGTGTTTGCTTGCTTCACGGCAACACTCAACGACACTGCAGAAAGAACAATTGCGCTACTAGATCAATTTTAGTGGCAAACGCTAAATCATCCTCTTTATATAATTAAAACAATATTTGGGTTAAAACTGTGTAACTTTAATAAAAATTAAACGTTTAGAAAGCTATTTGTTTCCTTTTTCAATAAAATTGACAACTCAAAAATTGACAATTAATACAATTGATAAATAAATGTAAGGTCAACTATTAATTATTTTAAAACAAGACGCCATGATCTATTTAGTTT
>JAHWXV010140886.1:0-23378 GCA_024586415.1 Phrixothrix hirtus
ATTTTTTAACATTATTAAAGTTTGAATTAAAACTAGTAGTGGAAAAATAGTATATAAACCTCGCTGGTAAAGTCTTTTATTGCCCTCGCACCTTGTATCCTGAGGTGCTTTGCACCTCGGGATACAATCTTGGTGCTTGGGCAATAATACATGACTTTACCACCTTTGTGTATAATATACTATTATTTAATTGAATCATCGGTCGTTTGATAACCAATTATATCTTTATATATTCATAGCAGATTAGATGTAAATATTTGTAAATCTAGGAAACCTTTAAATATTTCCGTAACCTTTTAGTACTCGCTGCAATAGTTTAGTTTTTAAACCCTTTATATATTACGTATTTTATTATTATTTAATATATTTGCGTAATAAAAATACTGATAAATGTATTATGCAAAAAATGATTATGTAAATAGAAAGACTGATTTTTATCGTGTTCTTTAACCGTCTAGACCATACTTGCACACTCAGGCGTATTGGTGTACAATCACGAATAAAAGAAACAATTATTTTAAATAGAAACGTAAGAAACTATAAAACAACCAAAAACTTATCAATTTTAACTTAAAAGCTTCATACAAAAAGCAGATACCAATTCTCGCACCAGGTCCGCTATACCGTATTGATATTTAACTTTATGCAAATCCCACTTACACACTTCTCGCTGTGTAGGATACTATTTGGTAATATAGTGGAAAGGTACGTGAATATAGCGAAACACACACCCTCTACTTTTAACGATATGCGTAATTTCGTTTACAATCGGTCTGCTACACCATGTGTGAGTAACGGAGGGTTAAATATAAAAAATAATTTACACAAAACTACTGTAAACTGTTTTAGAACGATTAAATTATTATGAACGTATAATTATAAAGAAAAAATAAACATGATGTTTAGGCCACTGCGTGTATCAGTGTCCAAGTAATGCTTGTAGTAATAAATTTAGGTTTCTATAAAATAAAATACCTACAAATATCGAATATAACAAAAAATAGATATTTATTGTGTACGTTGTGTCGTTTAAAGCAAAATGTATTCATTTATAGGACTGTTTTTAAACATTTATATATTCAACTTAGTTGGTATTGTTTACATTTATGATTTCAATAGATCAAGACAACATCAATTTACTAACAAGGGTAATAAACTTGCCTCGAAGTCGATTTAATTCTCGGAGACATTTGAGTGATATTGGGCCAATTATGCCAAGATTTAAAATCAATTAGATAGAATTGTGTAAAATAAGAATAAATTTAAATATTTGCCTTCTAATACTTTGTAGTGTTGTAAAAATTCAAGATTAGCATAACAAAATATTCAAAACCCCAAAAATATATAGACGAGCATGCTAGTAAATTCCATAATAAAATTTCAATTATAAACGTGCTACCAACAAAAGAAGAAATTCGCCTAGCTGGTAGAATTCCAAAGATGCATTTTTGGCGTAATTGTAATTTACCTAGAGATAAGAAAGGAAAATTTTAAGGTCGCGTATATTAAAGTAGTGCGAGAATCGTTTTTAACAAACTCAAATTAAGTTCGGTTGGTTACAAACATAACAAACTTTAAACTTGATTGGCTAACTACAAATTTGCGGTGAAGAGACGTCAACTCTGAATATCCAACAAAAGTGAAAACGTGGTTTTTTAAGCAACCAACGTGCGAAGAAAAACATACAAGGTGTGTTGCTGACAAGTAACTTAAAAGTTACAAGGTCTAATGTGTATTAAATTAAAATCGCATTGTAATCGCAAAGTGTTTGAAGTCAGTAGGTAGACCTTTTTACTCAATAATGCAAAAAATCGAGATCAATTAAAACCCAATAATCAACTTTGAAGACAATTCCAAACCAGGACCAAAACGAAAAAGTTAGTTAATTAAAATGTAATTAACGTGATAAAGCTATCATCTAAAAACATTTTAACTAACTAACTAAAAATTAGGTCAAACAGGTAACAATCTCATTCCAGTTATATCTCACATTTATGTAACAATAAATGCAAGTCATAATTCTTTGTAAGCGTTTAAAACCTTATCGTTAGTTAAATAACAGTTAAGTATAAAAATTTGTTCAGCTACCGTGGAATTATAAAACCTATTTAAATAATTTATTTCTCTTTTATATGCATCAATTTCTTTATAAATTTTCTTTTATTATTTGTGTGTTCGTTAAGTTTAAATAAGTATTCTATTTATTTAAGTGTGAGAAATCAATTTTAAATTTTCATGTTTACTAATATGAATTAAATTCTCTTTGTGAAATTATTTGTTATACCTAACTAGTTTAGAGAGAGAAATAAACACATTCAAGTAGAAAGATTGCATTTGCCGTTCTACAAGCAAAAGTTCCCGTGTACCAAAGAAGCCACTCGCCAACTACTCGTCATAATAAATTAATTTTATCAATGAAATAAAACGTACAGGAAACAATATTTACACTGAGTGTTCTAGTTGTCAGCCCTCGGTCATCAGCAGGTAGTTTCGCAGGCCTTATAAATAACTTGAGTGCCATATTTATATTTGAGTGGTATTGAATTGTTTATTAGCAAATATAATATTTTTAACATACCAACCTCATATAATTGTTTGTTAAATCAGATTTCATCGATGCGGAAAATAATTTACATTTATAGGCAACAAAACTAATTTTTAAATATTTTGGGGGATTTCAACTACGAAAACGATATAAAAAACGCATATACATATAGTATTTCAATTAGTTTTTCTCTCATTTTGTTTCACTAAAATTTTTTCTTTTATTTCAGACGTTTCAAATGATTTCTTGCTATCCTTTCAAAAACCCATTTACCTTGAATTTTATGTGGACAATTGTGGAATAGAGACGAGTAACGGCAAGAATAGCTTAATAATTTATATTTAATTAATCTAGATTTTTTTGATCTGCAATGGACGAGTTTAAGAAAACAATGTTTGTTTGCGAATATCAAGGCGTAAAGTATTAACAAAATGTTAATTTGTTGTTTCCGCATGAAAATTTACATTGATTAATTATTATAAATAGACATTTTCGCTAAACACGATATTTTACAAGAAGATATCGAAACTATTGATTTTCAAGATGAAAATTTCGAAGCCCGCAAATTCATTAGCATTGTTTATTTTCCTATGTGCATACTATTTTGAATAGAATTTCATCAACACTGAAGTACAGTATCTTTTGCTATTATGTCAACTAAGAATAGATGTACATATATCTAAGGGGGGTATCCGATATAGCATGTAGAAGATGCTTTCGAGAAACGGCAGTCAATCGCATCGTCCCATCGTTGTGTTAATTTTCCATGTTAATTCATACTCTTTACATTTCTTATTAGAGTTCTTCAATAAATAGTACCTTCAAGGTCGCACTTTACAGCAATGACATTTAAGGGTACAATGAAGTAAATTTTATTAGACGATAGCAATTATTTCTTCATCAGTTCTATAAATTATACGATAATTGTTTCATTTTTTTCAAACCTACGGTTATTATGAATAGTTTTCTCACTGCATACACTGAAATAAGAAGTTATTGAGCAATACGGACAACTCATCTAGATAGAATACTTAATGTATATAACTGTAATTTAATTATATCAGTGATATCATATAACTTGACTACAAAATCTACTATTTTGGTTTAAAGATTCGTAAAACAAATCTTTCCTAATCGTATTCTATCACTTTTTTGAAAACATTGTTTTGAATATCCATTATGTAAGTATTGAATATTTGCTTTCATATTTCAATTTAGCAAATTAAATATCGGGTTTACCATTTTCTATCTGTTATACATGTATATTTCATTGAGTTAATTTGGTTAACTTATGTTGTAAACATTTCATATCAACTTGATAAACGCGTGAAGATGTTTAATATTTTGTTTTTTACTATAGGTTGACGCTAAATTATTATACAGAAACTGCTTCACTTATTATTTCCATTATAAACTTGCAAACATACCAGGGCTATCAAACTGCTCAAGCATTTTGACCGTAATTTGCAATCATACACAACATTCTTCTAGATTATTCTTAGAGTGAAGGTATAAAACTTAATGAGTACACCGACGTTGTAATCTGTTCATTTAATAAGTGTTAAGTATATTTACTTATTATTCGACTGTATTTAAAGTTATATTTCTTGCTTTTGTTCTTGATCAATTATCCAAATGTATAAAGTACGTAGTAAAGTCAAATACTTGCTAACAGAATGTATCTTGTGGCCTTTGAAATCGTGAATCTACCGACTTTAGGGAAATGTTCTATTATGCTTGTAAAATAAATCTGATTTTTAAACTGGTAAAAAAATACTCCATAGAGTCTGGAGGTATAGGATATCGCACTCTAAGTGTGACTTGATTTAACGAGTTTCGGTGGACTAGTGATCAAATATTGAAAACGTATAGTTTACGGTAATATTAAAATGCTGCTTTGACATACTGGACCAGAACCGACCCTTCTGGTTCTTTGAAATTACGCAGAGTAAAGTAATTACAAACACTTTATATTAAATAAGATACAAATAGGTTACCACGGAATTAAATAAGAATCGCATTTTAAAAGATGTACACCTAAACCTAAAAATAAGCAAAATTCATATGAATTGCTAGCAATAAACAGAGTACTTTAAATGAGCAAAATTAATTATATTAATCGAATAAATAACAGCAAAAGTCATACCTAAGTATATATATATATATATATATATATATATATACAGTATGTACGACGTTAAAGCTAGTAAATAACCTTAAACAATAGAGTTTGTGAACTCCGATTTACACTTGAGAGTAGTTTTGTAAATAATTTTATCGTGTATATATAATATAAGTTTTAGATAATTATCTTCCATGTATCCAGTACAAAATAACGCTTCAGTCCACCATTCTCCGACTTTTAGAGCTAAACTCGCGACATAGCCACGTTTCCAGGATAACCTCGTTATAATCTAACGTGTGAATATACATCTGCTCATATATTAAGAAAATATAATTGATAATACATAATGTGTAGAACAATTTAACTGCATATATTTACCTATAGTGTAAATACGGATGCCTTGCCGTTGGTCTCAGAAAAATACCCAATCTGTTAAATTATTTTACATTCAACTGCATAGAATACTTTCAAACAGAGATCAGTAATGGGTATCACGCAACATAATGGCAGTGTAACATATAATTGGGTATAAGACAAGTTGGAGCTAATATTTATCTTAGCTAGACTAGCAAGGTTGGGCTAGGTGAAGATTGATAAGCTCTAAACAAGGTGACGCCACCAACTCTATATTTCCATCATAAAGCATCATGTTTATCTATGAATGAAAGCTGCATTACGATGGAAACACTCTATATATGAAATATCCCCGTGATCAAAGTAAGAAAGTCGAGATTTGCAAACTTGACAGACTTAAAGTAATCCAGATGTATTGTCTGTTCACAAAACGCCTGGACTGTCAAAAAAGTAAAAAGTAGGTAATAGCTTTATTTAGATGTTTGATAATTTCGTCTTTCTTAAGCTGCAAAATATGAAACATTTTAAAAATTTAAATTTTGAGTTGTCAATATCATTTATCATTTTCTTGAAATAAATAAATACTTAAAGAATGGAAACTAGTTACTTTTAAGATAAACACAAGTACAAAATACTAGAAAAGCTTCTTTGGTTAATAAATCATACAAATGCTTAACACTACTATATCCACACCGAGGGTATTTAAATGACTTCTCTCCAGAATGAGTATGTATTTTCAAAGTAGAACTATTAATACTACCATAATTGCACTAAGAACAGTTAAATGTTTCCTCCAGTATCGTTCCGCAGTTGCATTTCCAATGATACTTTTCGACGACTATAGTTATGACATGGTTTCTATCTAGTATGGACGGCTATATACATTTTCTAACGTTTCAATTTAAATGTTTCAAATTAAAATCTGATATGATTGTAATCGTGATTTATTTTATCCTGAATCTGAAGAAGTTAGTTCATAAAATAAGATCTTTAAGCTATGTTAAATTTACTTTTATCTGCCCTATAAGTTTATCTACCATTATTTATAATCATATTTTTGGCAGTCATAGTACGTAAAACATAAAAAAGTATTTGAAATAATTTGAGAAAATACAATCCAAACATTATTTTTTCTTATGACCGTTTAAACTAAATGATTTGGTAACTTTTTGGAACGAGATGAATAGGATGCTCTAATTAAAAACATTTTCAAACATGTACAATCAAAGAATCCTACTATATTTATTTTTTGACAATCCAGAATAATACCTACTTTTGGTTTCATCAGGTTCGCCATTGTTACTCTTATGTTTGCATATTAAGCTGAGTTTACTTATGTGAAGAAGAAAGCTAACACTCACTAGTCAAAATCAAAATATACATTAAATTTATGTCAGAAAAGTTAAATTTTCAAATCACTGTGTAAATGAAGAAATAAATGATTCAGTTAATATTATTAAAAGTCTAAATATAACTATTTCGTAGAAAATCATAACTATCTTTCTTTGTAAATATTAAATATTAATTGACTAATTAAATTATAATTTTGCTTACCTAATTAAAAAAACGCCTTTGTTGATTTTAGGGTGACATTAGAAAAACATTTCAAGACTACTAAACATCACACAATTAACCCTTTCCAGCCCAATGAGGCCAATTGGCGTCATTACCTTTTTAGCTAAAGTGTAAACTACCTGTATAACAAATATTATCTAAAGAGTAATGCGTAATTGTGAAAATATTTTAATATACACTAAAATCGGTTTTTGTTATTTATAGCTTGCGTCTCATTTTCTATTCTAGTAAATGAATAACTTTGATTAAGATTAAGGAGCTTATACGATATATTTAGATAAAAACAAAAATATATTGATGTAACTTAGTATTTAATTTATCACACGAATGATTTGTGTAACTTTACCATTTTTTATTGTATAACAGTGACATACCTTGTATTTGATTCCATTTACCACAAGAGGATTTGATAGCAACTGTATGCATTAAATAATAACTATGTGTAAAATATCTAAAGTCCAAAGTTATTTTTATTTAGATGTTTGTATTACGAGGGAAAGGGAGTAGCGTATTACATACCAAGGTGGAAAATATCTCATTCCTCTGTCGAGAAAAAGGTAGTCTTCCGAGGCCGTAAAGTCAAGACGAACTATATCTTGAGAGAGAAATGATACTTCCGCCGAGGTTTGTATACTATTTTATTCAGAATCATTCAAAATATTCTTTAAAAATTGACATTCATAAAATTAATCACAAACGTTCAATAATTTTTTTACTGTCATTCATAACAAGTGTGTGTATAATACACATAGTAAATCTAAAATAACAATGCTTATCAAGGCTTTTCCAGGTGGAAAATAAGCACTTTTCAACCGGTTGGAAAGTGCTTACTTTCCACCCGGCAAACAATTGGTCATTTTTGAACCTCTAAAAAGTTAGAAACTAGTACATTACTATATGATTGTGAATAAAACAAATATCAACTAATTAACTGATGAAGAAGTTGTACAGTTATTAGATAATTCAGCTGTTGAAATTGAACTACCTGATGATGAATGGGAGCAAAAATTAGAAGAAAGTTCTATACAGTTGGAAGGAAATGCCACTTCTTCAAACAGATTTTCATGTATGAATAATACTATCACAGAAGTTAAATCGGAAAAAACAAGTATTTCTGATAAAGGTGTAGCCAAAGAAGATGAAACGAGCTCGTGGCAATGTGATCGCAAAAAGCTAAAATAGGAAAAGAGAGATATTTCTCAAACTAATACTCAATTTACTTAACAATTCACAGAACCTTTGAACTGCCTTTCTCCATGTGAATATTTTAAAATGTTTGTAACTGGTGATCTTATTGATAATTTAACATATCAAACAAACTTATATTCCGTTCAAAACAAACACACTTGTATAAATACAACTAAAAATGAAATGGAATAACTTTTAGGAATTCATATACTCAGTGGCATTATCAAAACATCTTCATATCGGATGTATTGGGCAAAAGAAACGAGATTAAAGCTAATTGCCGGTGTAATGTCCAGAAACAGGTTCGATAATCTGGGAATAATAATACATGTGAATGTTAATACCAAGATGTTACCTCATAGTGATGCAAATTATAACAAATTATTTAAAGTAAAGCCCTCTGTTGATGCTTTACAAAAACATTTTAAAACGCCGGAACCAGAAAAATATAATAGCATCGATGAAATGATGATCCCATTCAAATATACTAAACAAGCTTCACAAGTGGGGCATAAAAATGTTTGCAAGAGCTAGTGCAAGTAGCATATTGTATGATTTCGAAATATATGTTGGAAAAGGAACAGTAAATCAAAAAATTTCCATGGGAATAAGTGGGATGATATAGTTCTACACCATTCCAAATAAAAATTTCAAAATATTCGTGCATAATTGGTTTACGTCCTATAATATATTAGCTAATCTAAAAGAAAAAGGTTACCTCGCCACCAGAACTATACGTATTTCCCGAATTCCTGGCTGCACATTCGTATCTAATAACGATCTTTCAAAACAAGGAAGTTGATCCTGTGATATGAGTACGGAATCTATTAAAAATATAACAGTTGTAAAATGGTATGACAGTAAGCCTCTTCATATAGTATCAACGTACATAGGACATCATCCTGTTGATACTGTCAAACGTTGGTGTCCCAAAACAAAGAAACGTATTGAAATAAAACCACCTGCCGCTATAAAAGAATACAATGCTTTTATGAGAGGCATAGACCTTTTTGATATGTCGGTAGAGCCAAAACCGTCTTTAATTAACAAGCCACGCTCAAGGAAATTTGGAAACTATGTTGGTATATCAGTTTTACAGCCATTGGATATTATATCATTTGCTAAACAATTTATTTTTTGCTTCTATATGATAGTTCTTTAAAAATTTTAATTTAAATATTGAATTTCAACTGTGCAATTCAAGGTAAGATATCATTTTATATTTTCGGTGATTAATTACTGCTTCAAAAATGACCGAAACATTAGGTACAAGCGGTTAGGATACAATTGCTATTTTCTATATCTTTTGTACATACTTATTTATTGTTTGCAGATGCCTCGAATGTAATGTGTGCCAAGAGTAATTACCATCGTACCCTTAACGAGGGACATAAAAGTGTATCAACGTTTGCTTTTACAAAAATAAAGATCAGATACTTTAGTCAAAAAAGGCTATTCCAAGAGACAATTGAACTCCTAGTTCTGCAGTGTAATGAATGTGCTTTATTTATAACAACTTCGAAAGGATTCACTGTAGGAAATGAATATTTTGAGTATCTACCAAGAAGTGGCCTGTCTATCGCTGCTGATGAAATTTCATACATTTTTGTAAATATGTGTTCTATATTGTACAACTTTATTCGTAATAATGACCTAGAAACAAAGTTCTTAAACACAATTAATCACAAAAAATTTTTTGTGTAAACTTACTATCCAAAGTATAGAGAATGACTATTATTATTAGGAATTTTTAAATGATTGCAATGTTTGTGATCAAAGTAGACTACGAATATTGAATTATATTTGTTTTGTTTTTTCAAATATACTTTGAAATAATTATGTTAAAGATTGAACTAATGAGGAAAAAATAAAAAAACAAACTTGTGAAGGAAATTTTCAAAAGAAAAGAAAGTTAAAAATATTCAATAAGTGAAATTTGTATTAAAAATGTCAAAGTTTAGTCAGGACTACAAAGTTTCAATAACATCATCTTTTTCTTCTAAATTAGTATGCTGGAAAGTTTTTAAAAACAAAATGGTATATTAAAGTAGGTAATTATTAAATTGTTGATTATATTATATAAATTATAATAGCAGTTTAAATTCTTTTATAAGGTTAATCAGATTTAAATCAAAACAACAGCACTATCATTTACAGCTGACGCAGTGTTGTCAAGTCGACTAGCATCGCTTGTAATTAAAGAGGGCTATGGTAGAACTATATCAGATAAATATTAGAGTAAAACACTTTTATTTAAGAAGAATTTTTCCATTTAGCTGATGTGAGTGTTATCAATGCTTGGTTGGTGAGTCGAAGACATTGTAAGATAAGAAATGACAAGAAATGAATAAATTGAAGTTGATTACTAGTAATTCTATGGTAAATGCAATTTTTAATTTTTAGTGTATAGTTACCGAATGTGTCTGGTCATTGTTTGCATTAATTGAAAACTAATTTTACTTAGAAGTGGTTACAGTTATTAATAAATGAATGCACTAACGTATTAATCTCAAAAAATTGTCCTAAGGGTAGCATCATTATAGTTCAATACATCTTTATATTTACGAACATTATATATCTTCACGCAGCTTAATTAATTTTTTTAGTAACAATTAACCAAATAGGTAACCATAATGCGACATTGTCCAGATCATGAAGATGCGAAAGTTCAAAGGACACACCTTTTAGGTGTATCTACTAGGTAATCAAAGGACATACCTTTTAGGTGTATCTACTAGGTAATCTAAAGGAATGTACATAACTGAAACGTGTATGTAATATTTTCCTTTCTATAATTGTATAAGAGTATTCCACTGCCGAAGGTACGAATAAAATTAGATTAATTTTACCTAGTTAAGAAATCAGTTATATATTCTAGGTAAATTCAAACGGCCGTAACTTAATTTAATTATACCACCTCGCCGAAGTGGGTGCTGTTTTAACCTGCATACCAGTAAAGCTGGAACCTGACGACTTACTTTAAATTTGCCGTCATATAGAATTCTACTGACAACGGAAATTTAACTAGTTTAATTGTTCTTATCCTCTTTTTGCATAAAGACGACTGTAAATATGTATTCAAATCTAATGTTTATCACTAAACGAGTGGTTTCCACAATTAAAAGAAGTGATCGCATCCGTTGTTCTACATATTAGTATCAACTCGTAGTAACCGAAGATCATAAACAGTACACTTTCTCCTCCCAAGAAAATAGACATGTATATTTGTCCTTGCGATTTACTATCTAGAATTTTTCTATAATCTTATTACATCACAAACGATTAGATAGAGTACAATAGAAGGTGGCATTATATTTTTTTTAGAACATACATCTAAGATAATAATATTATAAAATACGAATAGCATTTCGTAATGAAATAATATATAATACCCAATTTTATTTATTAAGACCAAATCAATGTTTCAAAAGTAAATAGCTGGTAGCTTGCTGTTACCTAAATTTAAATAAAGTAATACTTTTCTGTAATATAAGTAAGCTGGTGATATATGACACAACTGAAAATCAATCACAAATGCAACCTAATACTTTGAACATTGTATTATTTGAAACAACATGATAATATTGTAGATATATAAACTTTAGTAAGGAAAGTTAATTAGCATTGAAGTTTTGTAGTTATTTGCTTTTGCATGTTATGTATGTGTGTTTCCTGCTTCGTAAATAATATTCAGGCTTTCTTGTGTAGTATGCTAAAATTTAAAATATACAGAAATTTATTATTTTAATTGAGACTTCTTGTATCAGTTTACTCAAATACCACTTTGTTCTATATTTATTCAATTATTAAATTTAGAAATCAAGTCGTTTTATAAGCTTAAGGGTTTAATTTAACAGCGTGTTAAGGAGATTACCAGACATTTTCTTTTCCATATCTTTGTGAGTTGGCAAGGCACTATATAAATTTATAGGCGTTTTATGCATATTCTTTAAATTCATTTCAAATATTTAAGGTTTTTTCTAGATATTTACTTTTAGATAAAAAAGTAATAATTAGTCATAACCATTAGATCGTGCTAGGTGTGATTTAAAAACTAGGTTTGATATTTGATAGAATTCATGTTATTGATTCAATAAATTATGATGGACTTAACTGAAGCATTATATTTGATTTAAATGAGATTATCAGTAATTTTCTAAAATGGAAGTAATAAATCTATTGTGTAAGCGCGGTGGACAGTAGAAGCTGAAACTTCGTATATCAAAGAGTCCATTAATAAAGCATTACTATGTAAAGCACATTAATCTCGCCCGCCATCCCTGACTGCAAGAATAACTCTCGATATTAGATTTAATAATGTCGCCTTGCCAGTTTTTCTCCTGTTAAATGCTTAGCCTTTATAAGTTTCCTAACAAATTTTGCATAGAAATGAAAACACGATAAAATTCATTATCTGGCTTTTTAAATATCAGCTTGTTAAATTTTGCAAACTCTTATTACCACCGAAAATTAAATTTTTATTTCTGAACAAATGGGACTTTTCAACATTGCGTCTTAAATAGAACAATAAGCTTTCTAATTTACCTTATTTTGTCGCTTTCTTCAGCATATAAATTGACATTTTAATATTATGATTTTAATTGATTTCCCATTACCTGAAAAAACGCACTTACTGTTTAAGTACAAGTTATAAGTTTTAAAAATATATCAGGTAATCAACAATTTGCAAAGTTATTAAAAAGTTGTTTTATACGTTTTAACCGATTTTAATTTTTAAGTGGACCAAACTTCCAACATGAAACACATAAATCTCAATTGCTCAAAAAATGGAATTTTTCGTGTGCAAAACAAACTGTTGCTTCATAATTAATAAGTCGTTATCTAAATTATAAATGACATTTGCTGTATTTGGGGTGGTATCATAGCACTGGTTTCTCTAATAGCATTTTTCAATTCTCAAACCGTAATTATTTCGCAAAAAACACCAGAAGTGCTTTAACAGTTTTAATATACAACATTTGTGAAACTTTTTGCGCGAATCGATGTATATATTATGGATGACAAATATGTTTCGAAATTTACATTTAAGATGAAGTGGAGAGAACATTAAAATACATATGATAATAATATGAAATTGAGCATTCATATTTCATTGTTCCAAATCATTGCTAAAGATTCTACATAATATCCTAGTATTAGTATTCTCGTGTGTAGCAGTTTCCATGAAAGCCTATTAATATTAATTGAGGGTTCCATAATATTCCTCATTGTCGAAGATTCTCAATACAATAAATATTATTATAACCGAAAATTACGTTTATAATTAAATTATTCGTTATTGTATACGATTAGCGCCAAATAATTCCATTGCTTATGTAGATTATTTATTCTCTTAGATAACTTGTTTTCAATTTGCATATTTATTTTAAATTATTTAAACTAAAATCTTGTATAAATGTTATTATTACGTGTACCATAATGCCACACAAAGTTAGATAAATTCGAATAAAATAGCTTTCTGTGCCTCTGTCCGCTGTTAGTTATTTTACAAGCGCAATTTTCCCCCTGTAACGCTCCATTTTCCGGACTACTACGGTAAACACGATGATCAGCTGTCACTAGTAATCTGAAATCTAACATCTTTCTTCAAAATCAACAATCTAGTATAGTTTTTCTTATAATTAAAGCGAAGTAGGGTAATAGTGACATGATTTATTGAATAACTGAACGATAATCATGATTTCTTTATTCGTTTATAATTTTGTAACAGAAGTTGTCTAAAATACCATAAGTTGCTGAATTGCCGTCGAATCTTTTTACATCCTAATTAGAGTATATTAAATATTGATGAATAATTTATTATTTATTTGGTGTGATACATTGAAAAAAATATAAGGATTTTTCTGAGCGGCTTTGCACTGCGTTATCTTAATTATAGCTTTTTAAATACAAAATAATATTGCAATAATTAATTAAACTACTTGATAACAAATTTTTTATAAAAATACCAAACCAAATCTACGGGAAACAATCGTCAGCTAAATCGCTTTGAATAACTTCCTTGAATCGGGCATAAGGCACCACGTAACTAAATGCTTTCCACTGTAGAAACAAGAAGAGAAGAAAAATATAATTTTAAATTAGAGTTAGTTGTAGTGGCATTTGATAACCTTTAGGCTGTTACTCAAGGAACATTTTTTAAAAAAGCAACTAAAATAGTTTCTTTACCCCGAAAACATGTGAAGATTTAGCAACTAACATGGTGTCTATGTTGCAGGATAACTGTTTTAAGGTACCGTTTGTCGCCTGCGCTGATTATGGCATACCTCTTAATTCTTTAAAAATGCAACTAGATACGTTTGGAAGACGATCTACAGAAATCTGTAACCGTTAATTTGCGCGAAAGTATAAATGTCAATGTCCAAATGAAAATGTAATCAACAAATTGCGTTACGGTAATGAGCTGGCTTTGTTACTTTTTAATACAACAATGACGATTTCAGATATTATTTAAAATGCAGGCTGGCCTCGAAATAGTTGGACAAAGTTTGGGGTTCGATTAAACTTGCCAAATCAAAGAAAATGGTTCCTATAAAGACTCATCCAAAAATGTCTCCTTTCCGATTTATACCATGAACTACACTTTTTATGCAAAATAAACAAATTACTGTATTCAAGGTATAAAAAATGAAGCAGACCGTAATCCAACGATTTATTTTTAATTTACAAAAGTTACAGAAAGTGTCCACCATCAGTTTGAACACATGCTTGCATGCGTCTAACCATCGATTTTCAAACGCGCTCAAATATTCTTGGTGTATTGCCGATATTTTTGCAGCTGTTTAAAATACGTTATCTTAATTCCTGTACATTCATTACGAGAGTACCATAAACAAGTGCTTTTAGATGTCCCCAAAGAAAGTAGTCCAAAGTATTACAATCGGGTGGTCCACCTCTTCCGATCCACCTATTTGAATAAACGCGATTCAAAATTTCTCTAGCAACAACACTGAAATATGCCGGCGCTCTGTGATGCATAAGATCAATTTGATGTGGCATCCATAATGGGACTTCATCAAGCCGTAGCGGCAACCTCTTCTGAAAAGTTTTTGTAAACTTCACCATTTAGTATGGGAGGAAAGAAATAAGGACAAATCAACTTATCTGCAACATTTCCAGCACATACGTTCAAGGAAAATCGCTCTTGATTTCACCTTTACATAATAATACGTAGATTTCCATCTGACCAATGATGGTTGTTGTGGAAGTTCATAATTGCGTCTTTGGCGAACATATCTTCATGAGTGCAAAGTACTGCCACGTGAAACCCGGGTTCTAAACATTTTTGCAAATCATCATCGAGCTAATTCGAGACTCTGTGGATAGTCATCCTCTAGCAGCGCTTTAACGCGTTGGACAAGCAATGGATGCAATTGTGGTTAGTGCAAAGCCCTTAAGACGGACTGGTGTGATACACCAATTTCGGCACAAATGTTTCTACTACTGGTGGTGAGCTCCCGTTGAATTGTATCCAATACCTCTTCCCCAATATTGACTGTTCTTACATACCTTTGTACTCCTCGATCAGCACTTCTAATTTTGAACGAACCAGTTTCCCGCAAACGTTGATGTATGCTTGCAAATATACCTATTGCTGGACATCCAAGATGCGGATAGGTTTGGCGATACAACCTTTGACTTAAACGAGAATTACCATTTACACATCCATATGTACAGTGTATATCTGTTATTTGAATGATTGACAAACGATCCATTTCAATAGTGATCTTTTAATTTCGTTATCAACACTCGACTTTTAATTCAGCTGCAACATTTGACGTAAAGAAACAACGTAACTCAGGCGGTTAGGATTAATGCGCTAAAAAATAAGTACCTCTGCTTGTCGACCAATTAGAAATACACCAAGAGTATTTGAGCGCGTTCGACAATCGATGGTTAGACGTACACAAATATGTATGCAAATTGACGGTGGATATTCTGAGCAGCTTTTGTAAATTAAAATAAGTTATTGTATGACATTCTGCTTAATTTTTCATGTCTTGAATAGAGTAATTTATTTATTTTGTATAAAGAGTGTATTGCATTGCAACTCCGAAAGAAGACATTTTCGGACACATGTCTATAGGAACTTTTTTCTTTACTTTGGTGAGTTTAATCGAACCTCAAAGTTTATCTAACTATTTTGGGACCACTTTGTATAATGAGAAGTAAAATTAACATTACAACAAAAATATAATAATAAGATATTTGCTTGGCGAATGGACTTATATGTTTTTCGTGACTAAACAACTTCGAAAAAATCAACACAGTCGATGGTAACACTATATCTCCATTCTCACCATACAAACTAAATATTGCTAAGAAACCAAGCAAACTTTGAATACACATGCTCTCTTTATGGTTTACTTATTGTTAAATAATTTTTCCAAGAAAGTAAGCTACTCCATACACTTGAATACATTCATCTACAGTATCCCATTTTCGATACTTTTATATAGAGAAGTTACACAAAATCTGATGTAGCACTTTTCGAGCATTGTTTTAACCAACATTTAATGCTATTATCGAAAGTTCGATGGCACCTTTCGTTTAAGAGAAGATAGCAGAATTTGAAAATTTCGAGATTTTTAATGCAATATGAATGCTGTAAAAGTATCCTCAAGGCATTTTATCATGCCAATTCCAATTTCTAAGTCAAATTTAGTTTAGTTGATGTCGTTTGGCAGCTATCGCATAAAGCTTTATCTTGTAATTGGTAACTACAGAGCGCGTCAAAAATAAGTGGCACCGCGCAAATTGTGGGTACCTGATGGCCGGCAGAACACAATTTCCTTATAATTTCTATTTCAAAAACGTTTTTTAAATTTTGAAAATTTAAATGATATAATTTGTTGTGAATTCAATCCTGTCTACTAACTAAAAGGCATTATGAGTGGTAAGTTAGTAAACACGTTCTACTGGAATTTAATATGCTTATAAAAACACGCAATCTTTTCTTAGGACGTGTCTGTAGTTATGTGACTCATAAAAATTCTTTGAAATTGTTTACATTCTTTAAAACAACAAAACAGTTTTAAGTCTGCCGTTACACTTGAAGATTTAATTTTTAAACATTTTGATTACATGCTAGCAAAATTATTCGCTAAAAACGCAAGATTCTAAATTGTTTTATATTAAATATCAGACATGATATTAGTACAATTAATTCTGTTTTCAAATATGTAACGTATTCAATGGAGATATTCAAATACAAAACAACCGATTCCTTTTACGGCGACTAGTAACAATATTGTTCCCTAAAAATCACTATTGTAAACAAATAGAAGAATTCGAAAATACATCACCTATTTATTTATTCTGATTTTCCAAAATTATTTTCTAATTTTTCGCTTACCCGTTAGATTCGTGCACCGGAGATTCAGGAATGTTCTAAAATATGTCAGGTAAAGTAAATTTTCTTAAGGTTATCTTCTGGATAAATATTTGTAGAAACAAACATTTGCTCTTAATTCAAGATCTAGCGATGAGTAATGCACATCAAGGTCGACAATATTACTGTCCGACACGGCGAGCACGCCAAGGTTGGGATTAATAATATAATTCTTAGTATTTCTAATATTATACAATTTTGAAAAAATTTCATAAGTAAATTTTGTTGTACTTGTTACAAGTGGCACACAGTTTGCAGTGTGTCACTTATTTTTAGGAAACCCTAGATAGAGCCATGACTCCTTTAAAGAGATTTTTTCAGTTTTCTACAAAAATATAGATTACTACTGTTTCTGATAGAGATTTACGAAACAATTATTTAAATTATGCTTTCTATATTGATCGCGAATTAATTTTTCGCTCCGAATTAAAACAGTAGGCTGCTAAAATTAAAACAACAACTAAAAATCTTTTAGTTATTTTTGTTAGTTTCTTGTAAATTCTCCTATAAAAATTGCTGAAATTGTCCTCCATTATTTTTAATACACAACTAGAAGAAATTAATAATAGCTTTACCTCGTCAAATGGGTGTTCAACGCTTTCTGAATTCATGCTTAGTTCTACAACTTGCATAAAATTTATTTTTTTGGAATGATCACAAAAAGAAATCTACGGGGAATAATTCTTGGTTCCTTGGTAGCCATTTAATAGGTCCAGATGTTCCGATACAGTTATTATCAAATTGTTCATTTAGATATATGGAAACGATGGCAGCGTAATGCACAGGAGTACCATCTTGTTGAAAAAAGAGCTGCCGTCTTTCGGCTAAAGGAACTTCATCTACAGAATCCTCTTAGTTCTCTCTTAAGGTTTCCAGATGCCGTTCAAAAATAAGGTTTCATTCTTGAATATGGTACTTTAGCATATTATTTTCAAACACAAAATGTTGAGACCAAACCTTCCTTGATTCGGTCTAGGAGTTGTGATGTGGGTATTTTAATTAGTACAGTGACGAAAGTATTATATACGCTTCATTAGAACAAATAGTGTTTTACCAGGGATTTGGTTGTATTAGAGCTTTTTGGACGTACTACTGATAGAAATTAGCTCGCTTCTCAAAGTTGGTCGGTAACAGATAATGTTGGATCTGCTATTTGTATGCTTTGTATTAAATTTTTTCAAAATTCTTGTAGCCTTTGTTTGTGATATGCCAAATTTTCTTTTTCATATATTCATCTAGTTGTCGTCGCTCAGGAAATGTATTGAAATACAAATTATAGACAATGCCTGCATTGTTGTTGCTGGATATATGGTTTAGACATGTTATCTTTTTCAAGATTTTGATAAGTTTCATGAAAAAATAGCTTTTTATGCAAAATCATTTAAATACCAACAAACGGTTTGTTGATAACTATTGCAGCTAAAAATAAAAAAGCTAAACAATTAAATATGTTTATGTTTATTCCGTGTAAAGGAAATACACAGAATCTCAAGGAGAGAAATCAGCCTAGGCTGTTCTTCCATCCTCTCCTTAATTATTTACATAAAAATTTTTTACATATCTCATTACATGAGTAACAAAGTACAAAAATAACATAAATAGATTATAACTATGTATGAGTTATAGTCATGAATTGCCGACGGAGTCATCACATCAATATACTATTATAAAATAATAATTTAAAAATAGCTTTTCTAAATTGTTTAACGGACAAGGTTTTCAGAGTATCTGGTATATTATTGTAGACCTTTGAGACTTGTAAATAACATCGATAGAGCGTAGTACAATGTTGAGGAATTGTCAACGGACCCCTATGTCTCAAATTAATGTTGTGTACATCCGTTTTGAATCTTATTTTGTTATACAAGTAAGGCGGTTGTTTGTTAATTAAAATTTTGTGATAAAAAGTGGCTGTTTGTAGGTAGCATCGCTTTTCCATATTAAGCCAGTTTGTTTCTAGCAGTTTAAATGATATGTGAGTAAATTTCGGGATTCCGTAAATAAAACATAAACAGTTGCTTTGTACACGTTGAATCCGGTTTGACCTTTCCAGATCTAAACAGGGTCCGTATACCGGAACATAGTAAGTAAATTGCGATAATACTAGAGAGGCAGATAACAAAATTTTTGCTTCTATATTTAAATAATCTTTATGTGGATACGTTAGTTTTAAATTATAATAAGCCCTTTGTATATACTTGAAAATTTGTTTCCTAAATCTAAAGGTGTTATGTAAAAATACCCCTAAGTTTTTACTACATTCGATTACCGGATTTTCTGCATCTCCAATTTTTAAAGGCGGTAATGAATATTTATTCGTTTGTCCAATAACAGAACACACGATTTTGAAGGATTTAGAACAATGGCATGTTCTCGTGAAAATTCCGAGACGGATTGTAAATCGCTGTTTATTGTTTTGACAGCATCCTCAACATCAATTGGGTTAAAGAGATAATAAATTTGTGTATCGTCTGCGTGCATGTGAATACTACAGGACCTCACACGATCACAAAAACATCTGGCGCACAGAGTGAATAGCAGGGGACCTAAAATGGAACCCCGAGACACGCCTCTGGTAACATCAACAGTTGAAGAAATGTTGTCGCCCATTCTGACTGTTTGTGTTCTATTACAGAGATAGCTCTGTGTAAGAGCAACTGCATTATCACTAAGAGTCAAGCAGCGTAATATGTGAAGGATCTTTAATAATTTGACTAAAGTTTATGGATTCCAACATATTATTAAAATATACTGTAGCGGGATCATTTACTTTAAGAAAATCAACATTACAATCTCCCATGCACAATATATCATCAGATATGGATATACACAACATAATATAGTTCTCAACTTCATCTATAAAGACTTTGTAATTGAATGTTGGAGGTCTATAAAACACACCCAACATAGCTCGTATATTGTTACTTTTAACCGATATCCATAATTGTTTTATAGCGCTACTTGTTTTGATGATAATTGGATTAGTAAGATTACGTTTGATATAGATCGCGACTCCACCTTCTCTACTATTACGATCTTGACGAAGAAATTGGTAATTTTCAATCATAAGCGCTTTAGAATCTACATCTGTTTCATCAGTCATATATTAGATAATGCTAGAACATGATAGTCCAATATTATCTCCTTAATATCAATAACTTACGATAATAACGAACGCACATTCATGTGACCAACGCGCAGACAATCTAATGACATACAATTTCAACTAAAAAAAATAAAATTAAATTACGTAATATGTATTGGATTAAAGTAAGAAATAATGAAACTATTAACAGAGATAACAATAATAATAATATAAAGTAAAAACTATAAATTACAGTGTTAGGTACAATTTAGATGAAGATATATCGTTATTATTGTTAAATCAGTAGAATGCTGCAAACTAATTTTATTTCAAAATAAGTAATTAAGGGCTTCCATGGTCTATAGTGATCAAACATAAATGTTTGTTATCACACAGTCTAAATGTGAACAGAAAGACTGCTTATCACGTTAGGATTCACTAACAAACGAGCGGTGACCAATATCATTCATAAAATGTTTAATAAAATCTTCATTGGATTTAATAATAAAAACACTATTTTTCCGACAAAAAAAAACAGCGCCGTCACGAATCCACGAGTTTCGACGACCAACTTTTTCTTGAACCTTCTTTAATAAATTTAAACGAAGTTTAGTTGGATCTTCCTGTATAACGTAGTTTGTACCTTTAAGTTTCCTTTTATTATTTAAAATTTGTTGCCGTGCTTTATAAGTAAGAAGTTTTATTATAACTGGTCTATTATTTCCATTAACAAATTTTCTCGTACAATGAATTCTCTCAATTAGATCTTTGTTTATATTAAGATCAAGTTTATTTTGGATAATATCTAACGCATCATTTTCTAGATTTTCATTTTGTTTTTCAGCCATGCGGATATTACTTCTTCGAGTGTACAGCTCTAATGCATCTAATTTTTCTTTGAGGACGACATTTTCCTGCATCAAGGGTTTTACCGAATCTACTATCTTATTTTGAACAACATCACCCATATAAGTACTTACTTTCTTAATGATACCATCCATAAATGTTTCGTTTTCAAAATAACTTTTTATCGCATTAATAACACATATGTCTATATCAGCTGCCTGTTCCCTGGTTAAAGGCATACTGATTGAATGTATTATAATGAATGTAAAACAATTTTCACTACTATAAACGACAGTTATTAAATTTTATTTTCAAAACCACCGAGCTCCAAAATGCACGTCTACTCTCGCAGCGACATGAAATGCATGTTCATGTCGTTTCAATTCTAACAGCTTACTGTTTTAATTCGGAGGGAAGAAATAAATAGCGAATAATATAAAAAGAATAATTTAACTGATATTGCCTAATGGTTCCTCAGAAATTGTAGCAAGCTATATATTTTTGGAAATCTGAAAAAAATTTATTGCTAAAGGAATCTGGGCCATCAATAGTTTCCATTTAAAAAACATAGCTTTATGCCATATCTGCCGAACGACATCAATTAACGTAAATCATACTTAAAGATTGGAATTATCATGAGAAAGTGCCTAGAGAATAATTTTACAGAATTTATATTGCATTACAGGTAAAGAAGATACAGCGATGTTTAAAAACCTTGAGATTTTTATTTTCCATATTTTCTCTTATCTCTTTATCAGGTTTTGTCTAACATCTGTTCTCAAATAAGACTCTCGAAAATGGGACACACTACTCTAATCGAAAATACCAGGGTGGGATGGTAATTAGGCGGCCTAAGAATGAAAAGAAAAGCATTGCTGTAACTAAACTGTTTTTAGTTTTCAACATAATCTCATAAACGTTCAATACATATGTTCCAACGATATTCCAATACTAAATTTCCATCACAGGAGAAATTTTCTTCAAGTTCAGTAAAATATGCATTTACCACGGCATTGACAGCCTCACAGTTGAAAATCTTTGCCCCTCTAAGTTAATTTATAGTGCCTTAATATATTCACGAAAATAAATATTTCCATTAAACAGGCCTTTGAAATATATGGATCAGACACATTCCTGTATGTATATATAGTCTTCCAGGTCAAGTACTTTTTAAAAACTTTAGTTTGAACTGAACAAATTCAGAAAGATTAAGGGAAATATTTTTTGATTCTGAAATGTAATACACGGAGGAAATGAAGCTCAATTGTTTCGATATTCTTTATAAGACCTACGTTCAGTGTAATTTAAGATTGTGCACATAATAATAGAAGAATGTCTTATAACAAGCAAAATAATTTAAAATCTTTTATGAATTGCAAAAGTTGAAATCTTTCAAAGGAAGATAAAATTGTCTCTTATAATAATCAAGATATGATCATTAATCTAATTAAATATGTTTAAAGTTAAATGTTGTTTTGTCTACAAAGGAATAAAACCATAGGCCATTGATATGAATGACTTATATTGGATTATGTTAGTGTACGCATGAAGTAAACGTGCATTCTGTAATTTGATATTGAAATAACATTTTATACATCTACGACACATAAAATTTGTTTAGCCGCACTTATTTATATTAATATTTTTCCACAATTCTCAAAAGTCCCAATTTTCAATTTTTTATAAAAAAGTGTCTATTTTATGGAATTTTTTGTTAATGGACGTGGTAATCCCTCTACAGCACTGTGTTAAAGTTTGTCGGTGGATTTTAATATCATCCTCTATATGGATATGTAATTATTAAGTTTAATTCCAAAAAAATTGATAGATAATTTTTGTATCTGGCGTACATAAATACATATGTATGTAAGTAATTAATTTATCACTGACAATATTTAAGTTGTTCTTGAGCAATTCTAGTTTTTAATTTTTGTAAAATATTCTATTAATATTTATACTTTATTAAACAACTTATAATTTCACACACTCTGGAAACGTACTTAGACGGAAACTATTGCGCAATCGAAACATTATTTTATAGTTTTTATTATGTTTTCAACTTTCAGTACGTCTACTCCACACAGACTTAATTAATTGGTGTCGTTATATTGTTTCATCAAACGAAAACTTTTAAAAACATATTTCTCTAACGGTAAGTTAAAATCTAGTACGATTTTGATGTTGTATAAATCTTCTAACTATATATATATATATATATATATATATATATATATATATATATATATAT